>VZZY01022501.1:296097-383363 GCA_013400335.1 Eurystomus gularis
ATTTTCAAAAAAAGAGGGGGGGGGGAAAAAAAAAAAAAAAAAAAAAGCAAAGAAGTTGTCCTGAATTATTTTACAATCCACAACAGCTACATGGGCTCAAGATCTAAATCCTTCGTTATTTTGTCAAAGATTAAAGGCACATTAAGGATTCTTCTCAATTCATACTACCAGCTCAAATTCAGGAAACTATTTGGCATCCTCTGAACAGATCCTCACATCTTCAGAGACCAGACCCACAAGACGTTCTGTTGCAAAACAAGTAATTGTTGTAATCTTCGTCTTGGCATTGGCATCAGAACAACTATTAGCCCCGCAGCTTCAAGGAGGGAAGGAAAGAGTTTTAATTCTCCTGTTTCAACAAACCCCAGTAGCGTGACCTCATGTTACCTGGTTACATTGGGCTGATCAGCCAGCTGAAACAAAGCTCTCCTCCACGTTTAACCTCCTAAAGAAATTAATCAGCACGGCAGAACAACACAAAATTCCCTCCCTTAACTGAAATCCTTAAACTGCAACATCTTAATTCACCCTTTCTGATGCAAGGACTCAGCATCGATCTCTCAGCCTACAGCTCCTCAAGTTGCAATTACAAAGAAATCAGGTGAATTCTTTATGCTTCATGAGAAGACAGTTGGGAGTATCTTCCTCTGACTTCAACCTGACCAATGGCTTTCAGAAATTTGACGAGGAATTTCTCAGGAAGATCCCGTTTTCTCCACGCTGGGATTTTTAAACCACTGTCTTTATTTTCATAATAAAAGCTTTCCTTCTTCCATAGAGATCTTAACTAGAAAAGTAAATTGGGGCCACATTTATGTCTATCATCTTTATTCCTCAGTGTTATAGAAATCAGCCCTTTCTCAGGAAGAGACAGGGAAATTTGTAACCAACCCTGCAATATTCACATTCCACTTCAAGCAACACGAAAATGACTTTCTCCCTCTTCAAACAACTGTGCACTTCGCTATATCCCACCTTCTGCTCAGGCTTCTGCTTCAAACATAACATCAGACACTATCTTAAACTTGCTGGAAAGCAAAGCAGCTGGTCTTGTTTGCCTCCTTTGAACTGCATGTTTTCATTTGTTCTGGTCTTTCAAGAAAGCAAAACTCCAGAACAGTGCAAGAACTTTGAAGAACAACAGAGAGTATCTAAATCCCCTCCTCGGTAAGATCCGAGTCTGCGTTAATTAGCCCTCCCCGTTGAGAAAGGCGAGGAGAAAAGCCAGCCGACATCAGCTGCTCAGCAGTTGGTTTCACTTGCTGCAAACGCACGTGTCTTCAGTTAGAAACGCTCCAACTGTGAAGCAGAAAAAAGCACGCGAGCCGTTTTCCTCTTCCAGCCATCGATGGAGGGAGCTACGCTAGTGGAAACTTCAAAGAAAAATGCTGCTGCAGTTAAAACTTTACTACAACTCCTTTCTGTTGCTGATACTAGTCTAAGTCTGAAGAATTGAACAGTTGTACGTTTCAATATGACTGCCAGAATACAGCCTTACTAACGCCACTTTTAATTAGAACCCTAATTCTTTTTTGTCCCAAGGAAAACACGCCCGACATCCTTTAAGAGAGACAGGCCTAAGATTAAGATTTTTCAGGACTAATAAGATTACAGAGCTAAGCAAAGTGGAAAAACACAGTTTAAAGAAATCTTTGGATCACATCGATGGAACAACGAGACTTTAAACAGATGAGATCTCAGAAGCCCTACGGCTGTTGCACATCAGAAAGAGACGGTCGCACGCTGCCAGCTGTAATAAAATTAACATTCATGCAGCTGAGATACACTGAATATGGAGCAGGAGCACAGACCAGATGGCTCTGGAGAGCTCCGAAAAGAACAAACAATCTAGAGAAGAGTATTTGGAGGAAAGTAGCAATTGTGGGAAACTTTATGGAATGTTTTAGCACCTAAGAATTACTGGGACTTGGAGTGAGAAGTACTAACTGTAAAAAGTGAACGATTGCACCTGGAGAGAGACAGACAACCTCAGCAGCAGGTGAGGTACTCACAGCAAACTGAAATATCCAGTATTTTCATCAAATATATTCTTCATAATATTTTCCCTGAACAGAGGAGACTTTGGAGGCTTTTCAGAAGGCCCCAGGCATGTGAGTACAGCACACTATTATTACGATCGGATTTCTCTTTTGCTTCCTGAATTGTGAGGCGCTAAATCAATTCCATAGATTAGAATAAATTACAGATCCTCAGGTTACAGGAATTTCAACCAGGCATACGAAAGGAAATCTATCAAGCTAAAAGCAGCAGAATGAGAACTTGCAAACCGAAGATAAAATAGCAACTCACTTCAAATATTGGTAATTTACATATTACACATAGGAGTTGTGTTTCCAAAACACAGGAAGCATGAAAGCCAAGAGGCAAAACAAAACTGTATTAGCAGGGTACGCAGACATCTGGGTACAGACTGAAGTCGACTGTGAAGACATTGGACTTTGAGAAGCCGGCAGCGCTGGGAACAGCCCCGACATCCACGGGGTCTCCGTGGGATGTATATATAAACATCCCCTGTTTCTTCACGTTAGAAAGGGAACATCTTGCTTCATTACTACTTTTGGAACGTGGGACTACGCAATTTAAAAATATTCTGCGCCACCTTTGCATTTTGCAGTTTCTACCTGCATTCGGAAGAGAGGATAGTTTTGGGGAAGCCGTTAAAAGCAGTCACTTGAGCTGTGTCTCAGGAGGAAACGGGAACTCCACGCCTGCAGCACCCTTCCCAGCGGGGGCTGACCATCAGCAACACGCACTCTTCAGACTGGGAGGCCCTATCACAGGCACACTCTTATTTTCTTTACTGAACTTCATAATTTAATTCAAAACAAAGCCAAAAAGACCAGCAAACGCAAACGGACTAAAGTTCCACAAAATACTCCAAACCTACATAGGAATAAAAGGTTCTTACACTGCATGTGTTGTGCCATCACCCAGTTGTGGAGCAGCCTGTAGTTTTCCACGGACCCTTTTACCATTTCTACCAACAAGTCGTAAGCAGCCGCCCTTGAAGAATGTGACTTGCATTTTGGCTGCTGTCTATCTTTCAAACTTGGCAGCAAGAACAGAAGATTGAAGATGTCTCTCAGAAACTCCTGTAAAACAGTTCAGTCAGCACATTTAGCAGTTTGAACGTGGTCTTAAAAGACAACCGTCAGGTATGAACCATCTTCTAGAAACTTCTACGGACTTTCTAGACCTCTACCACGTACAGAACTTTCTGACTTGTACACAAGTTCTGAATTACAAATTTCAACAACTTTCTACTACATAAAGTGCGCCATAGCCATAGCATAGCCTTAAGAGAAACACGTCTGCTGGAAAAGATTGATAAATTATGCTTGATACATGATTGATCATTTAATTTGACAAACCACACAACGTGTTTTAGTAACTTTAAGACTAGTTTCTCCTAGTGAAAGACAGCACATAACCTTCATCACTCTACTTGTTTTGAGTTTTAGGAATCATTAATTAATCTTGAAACCCGCACTAAATTCTGTACCATGTGGAGTGTAAGTGTATCTTTGCACTGTTTCATGTTTGGAATATTAACTGCACTGTGAAAGGCACAAAGCGCAGCTGGACCGAGGCAGGCTGCCTTGGGATGATAAATACACATTACACACTTACTTATTTTTACCATCCCAAATTAATACACAAAAAAAAAAGAGATGGATCTGCCTAAACTTCAGCGCCTTCCTTCTATGTAGCCAATTTAATTCAATAAAATTAAGCTAAAAGTAATATATTAGGAGGAGACCAGGAAAGAAGAGCAGAATTTCAACAACTTTCCCTAAACCAGCAATTTATGTGCATACTTCATGTCTAGGGCTGATGACATGATCCACAGCCTACACTTCACTGCTTCTGTAAAATGTCTGCAAGCTTAACCAACTGTATTTAAGCATCAAATTATATTAGTAAATTACCATTTTACAGACAATAAATCCTCTACCTCTGCAGAATTTTGATGGCTTTTTTCCCCAAAGATACTGTCTTGAATTTTTTTTTAGGGACAGAATTCCTCCCCCATTTGTAGAGCACCAGCTACCAAACCACCTATTATACTTCATTTTACCATTTCTACACTGTAATTAAAAAAACATGTTCTTCCTGTATTTTCCCATTCAGGCACATTCAGTTAAGAAGCCTTTTAATGTTAAAAGGTAGATTCTGCTGTAAAATCCGACTAAAACCTCAGTATTTCCAAAAACGGCCTTTGGCAGAGCACACAGCAAATTGACCCTAAAAGGCCTTGTTCCAGTGCGCAGGGAAGTTCCTACAGAATTAATATAAATCCTTATAACCAGGGTCTTCTGTTTATAGCTGAATAATATGAAGACGTCTTCTCCTGGCCAATGCAGTTAAAGTTCTAGAGTCCACCACGGCTTGGAGAAAGATAATGCATAAAATTAAATGCTACCTGGTTTCTCGGTAGGTAGTGTGCAGCAGGAGAGCTCGAGGGGCAGCGCTGCCATCCCTTCTCCTTCCTAACCACAGCTGTTGGGTGTAGATGATCACAGCTCATCAGCAGGCCAGCTGCACCTACTGAGTGCTGTTCCAGACTCTGCTGCGGCCTTTTTCAAAGGGGCCTTCTACGTCACCAGCTGCCTTCAGGTGTCCCAGACTAGAAGAGCAGTAACTGCAGAGATCTGGGTCTATCTTTGCCCGATTAATGTTCTCCATCTTGTGTTTGTGCTGATTGAATTCTGACATGGCGTAGCAAGGAAGATGAAGAATGCTACAGATGATTTTGCGCAGAGGCTAAACACAAAACTCCAGTCTTGTCTAAAGTGTATCTTTGCCATCAAAGCGGCCTTAAGATAGAGCTTTCTAGTGAAGGTGTGCTAGGCAGTGTACGTTACACCTGGCTTTTTGTCCCCTTGGTGAGGAATAAGGTAGGCAGCGATTATCTGTAAGTCCTCAAAGAATGAGTATCCACTGCGGTCACAGAACGTGACCTTCAATGCTTGACAGTATCTGCTGAACAGTAATTCTGTTTAGTTAGTAAGAGAAGGACTCTACAGGGAAGAAAAGGCACGGTGGGGCATCAGAATCCTCTGGGCAAGTCTAAACTATCTTCAGTATTTGCCAGTGGATTTTCCTGGGTGTTTTTTCAGCAGCCTTTGCTCAGAGGGGAACAGGTGGTTTCACAATCCTGTTCTACGCCACTGACCACAGCACAAAACGCTTCGCTAACGCGCTATATAACGTGCAGTTAATATGCGCTCGCGACTGTACACAGAATTTGAAAAATTAATACTAGATCATGACTTAGTCTCAGAAAAGGGACTAAGTCCCTGTCTCTCAGCAAAGCCAAAATTTCTTTTGGAGCAGTTTGTTGTGGATATTGCTCTGTTCACATTCTTCCGTTTCTCAAATCAAATTTCTGGCCTCCCTGTGACATACTATGTACATGCAACGTACTTCAGGCTTCTGCATCACTCCTCTCTCCTTCAGCTTCTCTTTGTTTTCTTATGCTTTTCATATATCCAAGCTACACAAATCTGATCTTTGCATACCGCTTCTATTTTAATTTCTGTATCATCTTCCATACTACACTGTTAATTGAATTCCTGCTCCGATTTAATCTGCAAGCTCTCCATTCTTAAAAACCTCACTAAAAGACCAATCATAAACTCAGTACAGTCTACAGAAAAAACCCATCAGTTTAAGTCAGCTTTTACACCACAAATTTTCATTTTCTTTTAGACGACGTGGCCCAGAAACACAGAGCAGAAATTTTAGCAGCTTCCCGTGCCCTTGCCACTCTCCCATCTAACAAGCAGAGGTGGAATGTAGCATTTTTGTAACAGGTTGTCTGCCACTGTGTAGACACAGAGCTTAAAAGCTACTTTTAGATCACAACTGTCTGAGGTTATGGTCAAAAAGCAGCTGTTAATGATTTTTAAACCAGTTAATGCTGATCAATACTAAAACCATTTCAAGAGAATAAATGAATAAAAAAAACAATCCTGATATTAAATATAGAAAGGGAAGGGACTATACGTGCTGCTTTTTAATAAAGGAATGATATGTGTGTTTTTATCCACCATCCTAAAGCTAGGAACATGATGTACTTTCACAGATTGAGCCATGCAACCAAGATGGTGGAAGAAAGGTGAAACGAGGGAAGCACAGTAACAAGAGACGACACGATTTTGATCTCTTCGCGGTCTTTCGGTGCCCTTTCCTTACCTGGCCTTCACGAGAAAACTTAAAGGGTGGCTTGTGCTTAATAACACTCGTTGCGAGACGAAGCAGTCCTGTAAGTCCATCGTCTTCTATATTGCCGTCTTGATGGTCAAGGATTTCTCTGCTACAGAGACACGTATACGTGAAAGATGTTCAAACTCTGTCCAGTGCACAACAAATATAACGCACCTTCCGAGCGCACTTCCTGGTAGCAAACCTTACCTCCGAATGCAGTCAGCAAGATGTCTTGCCAGGGCGTCTAAATCAAGCAGTGTCGTCTGAGTGAAGAAAAATGGAATATAAATAGAAAATAATGACGTACTTAATGAATTCAAACTTATAAGCTTAGTCTGAAACTGTAGGTATGCTTTCGGATAAAATTCTGTTATTGCACACAGAAAACCAGGGACAATTAAAACTCATCTTTCAAACACGCTTGCAACAGTATTTTAATATGATTTAATACAAAAGTTTTGCCTCTACTGGGAATATCTGGAGTGAGGAGAGAACAAGACTTTTTCCATTACGGAGTGAGAAACCAGGATTAAGGCTTTATCTTCCCTCCCTTCCCACACTCCTGCCACACACCGAGAATGAACCGGAGAGACTTATGTAGGGCCACCAGGCAGCACAAGCACTTGCAGAATTTGCCCCCAAAACCCAGAAAAAGTAAATCTAACCCTTTAGAGCTTTTTCAAAAGTTGTAAAGATGTTTTCCTACCTGTGCTAAGTTAACTGAATATTTTCCTCTTCAACTTTACTCAAATACATATTACCTGCTCCTTACACCACATGGAAATTATGCACAGATAATCTCACAGACAGCTCCAGTATTCCCAACGTCTGTTACCTTTGCCCAGGTTTACCCTCTTTGTGTATTACACCCATTCCCTCCTCTTGACTCCACAGGTCCAGTATCTGAAGCTTCCTTCGAAGCTACTAAATACACACCAGAGAGTAGGGAAAGCTGGGAGATGGGAAAGATCCAAGAGCTCGCTGCACCATCAGTAAAAATGTCTCATACTGAAGTAAAAGTGGGCTGAAGACCCTTTTGCAAAGCAAAACCTACCTGACTTGCATCTTTGACGTGTATGTTATCGATCAGTTTGCAGAGCAGCCAGAAATACTCCTTACACCCTGGTCGCAGCACTGCTTCTTCTTCATAATCCTCTATCTGTGAAAAGAAATTGCTTTTGTTCTGAGGTACATCAGACAAACAAAGCGTGTATTGAAAAGAAATTTATTAACTGTTACAAGAACGCTGCTCTCTTCAAGTGCCTACTGAAAGTACAAGAACCGTGTATTTTACAGCAGTGACTGTGCATGTTCTATTTTTCTTCTGCAGTATTTATTCGTTTTCTTGAAAGACTGTCAGGATGATCTGCCAGACCCTTAAAAAAAGATTTAGAATAGTACTGACTCCATCCTACCCACTGCACATTGCAAAAATACTCACTATTAGACTAGACAAAACATGAGAAACTTTGGCTGAAGTTTCTGGAAGCATCTAAACCAAAAGTCTTAACATCTCGGTGTATCAGAAACAGTATGTCAGATATAACGATAAGATGTGCTACCCTTTTTTCTTTTGATATTAACAAAATTAAGTTTAAATAGATCTTTGATAACGTTTTGTAGTTTCTTAAATTCTTACCCGGATCGGTTTCAAAGCTTGAGCGTCAGGGAGAAATTTTAATAAAGTTGATGCGGCCAGCAGCAGAAAGGATCGATTAATTGAGTCTCCCCCATCCAGACCAGAGAGCGATAACTTGTATAAACCATTGCAAGACTCGTGGCGAACGGCCGTCTGTATGAAAAATTCAAGAATTAAATGATGACACCTGTTATTTAGAAGGGTTTTTCCCTTTGCTGACTTTTCTTGCACTTGTACATAGTAAGTTCCTCTCATCTCTCAGGGTATAAAGGTAGAATATGTCTTTCCAAAAACATGTATTTTAAATAATCGCCACGTAAATTACAGAAAAATGCAAAAGATACCATTCTAACAAAAAAGGTGATTTGTCTGTGCCCTGTCTTGAGTTACGTATTTTCTACAGTAAAGATTACAGACAGTCACTAAAATCCAAAATATCTTGGTAAATTAGGGAAATCTGTGTGATGCTGGAACTTCCACTTACTACTTCCTAACTATATGGTTAATTTGTTTAACTTCACGACAATAATTCTTTTCTTAAGAAAAATATCCATAGGCTATCTCTAATGCAGCTGTGGAATCCTGCACTCTTTCTTTTCCAGGGTTTTTATATGGAGTCAGCGTGTAGGTATGTTTTTTCTGTGCCTGAGTAACGAATCACCAGGTAATTATCACACCATGTCCCTGTTACACCTTTAAGCAATCACTAGTAAATACAAAAATTTTCTGCTTTGCATGTCTTTATGCAATTGTCAAGTTTTTCTTACATCAGAAAAAAATTACTTAAGGCTGGGCAAATATTCAGGAATAACAAACATTTTTATATCAACTGTAATTCATCTCATTTTGTGAGAAGAAGTATAGCTGAAAAACAGAATGGAGGAAGTCTGTTTAGACTAACCCACTTCAGAGGGCATCACCCAGAAACTTTAACCAATGACCACAGAAAAATTACCTTCCAACAGAAGCCGAGAACAGAGACAGGAGTTTATAAAATGCTTTGCAATCAACCACAAATGGGCCATCTTACACAGCATTTTAACTACAACTGATTACTTCTTACACAGGATTGCAAGTAACTGAGTCAGATCCTGCCTACTTTTAGCAGGAAACAACATGTTTTGAATTTAATGGCAGCTTGAAACCAAAGTTAATCTTGTTGCATGCTCTCCACCTCTTAGTGAGGCAAGAAGGTCTCCTTTAGCATACCTCTGGAATAAGAAGAGTAAGTTTCTTTAGCCAGTCTTGCAGATGATCGCTGTCCGCCAGGCTGGATTTCACCAGGGAACAGCAGTGAGCCCAGCTCACCAAGAGCCACATGGAATAATGAGTGACTGGAAGGAAATGAGGCAAATCACGCTGTAACTAACAAAGGGGCTTTGCAGGCTGAAGAGTTGCACAGGTCTAGCACACACAACACTTACTGCAGTCATACTAACGGACAAGACTAAATCCCTACTGGCACATAAGGAATGACCTAAACTCAGAATTTTACCACTACGTTTACTGAACGCTGCCCTGCTGGTGACAATTAAATTCGATTACTCTACTGCCAGTCTGGGGCACCATCCTTTCCTGCATCTCTCTGCCTGAGCTGGTACTTTGCTAACGTGGTGCATTATGTCCTAACATGAACATTTCCCTGGACTAACTAATCTGTTCCTTTCTTCTTAACAGCTACAAGTAAGACTTCAGTAGCTGACACAGAGCGTGTGCCGAGCATCTGGGTTCACCGACATCAGCACCGGCAGGGCAGAACCAAGTGGAAAAACTGAAGGCAACGTCTGGGCCTAGGAGGACACACCTATATTGATGCATGCCTCTGCTGTTCTTCTGACAGTTAACTGGATACAGACTTCATCTGGTACAGGTAATTTAGACCTTTTGTAAGAAACCTCCACAAGAGGGATAGGTGGGGGAGCTCCAGGGAACTCTGGGCCCACAACGATTTCTGTAAACCAGAACAAAAGGTGACTATTGCTGACTACTATGGTGCTATATATGCTGCTTTTTGGAAGACAGAGAATACAGCTGGTTTTCCTACCAAAACCGATTCTTCTGGAGATGAAGGCTGCTACAATATAACATTTCAATTCATATAAAACAATTTCAGGAGCAGGAAAGCCAGGCAAGTCTCCTCTCTGCATATTCCCGCCTAGATTATAACAGCCCTCACACTACCACAGAACGCAATGTTCTAGCATTCTAATGATGGAATAAATCAAACACATATCTTGTTATCTTCAGTATGCTTTCATGACTATTATTGACAACATATAGCTATTTTTCAGCACTAACCTTCATGTCTTGATCTGTGATCAGACTGAGCTTTCAACACCCTGAACAGGAAGAAAATAAAGCCATTTGAACTTTATCACAGAACCTAACAGATTATCACTTAGAAATACAAGTGCACACAAGTAACAACAGAGTTACTCTTAAGTACCCACTAAGAAAACTAAAATTTTAATCTCATGAGGAGTAATTTCTTGCAGTATTCAAAATTAGCAACTATAACAGAACTATGGAGATCTTCAAGTCACCCCCCTAAAGCTTTACTGACTACAAGATAAAAAGTCAAGAAGAAATACCCACAACCCCACTACTTTATTAAAAAAAAAAGTAAAATGGAACAAACATTTGCAAACTTTAGACAAATTTTAGTTGTTTGTATTTCTTTGCTTACGTTTTAATAAATTGCACTAAAAGGTGATGAAACTGAAAACATGCTCTATATATTTAAAATTTATTCCTGCAGCTCAGCTAGAGGTGAAATTTAGGCACACTTGCAGACTTGACTGGAACCGCTCTGGGTGTCTCTAGCAATCTTTTAAAACCATGGTAAAACACACTATCTATTACTTGGAATCAAGTCATTCTATAACACCAAATGGAGCAGAAGTCCTGACCTCCCACCCTCAGGCCGACACAGTCCTACCCAGAATTGCTTTTCTCAGGCCAAAAGGCAAAAAAGGACAAAAACCTCTAATAGGCCATTTCTCAAGGTAAAATTTGGCCTTTGGTACACGCACACTCGCTAAAACAGGAAGGGAAATTTCAGCAGTAATAAGCTAACGCTGGTAGGATGGGAAAAATAAGCCAAAACCAGTAGACAACTAAGCAACTTAAAAGTGAATTTGTTTTAATTTCTCCTTTACATTGCCTTGAAATTGAGAACACTAACTGCTACAGAGAGAACAAAGGAATAGTTCTGGTGTGAGGATTTATGAGAGCACGGCGTACAGAGCTGGTTGCTCTACGTCTTACACCTGACCAGAGCTCTCTCCGCTCTCCTCTCTCGCGCTCCTCCTACAAAGGGAGGAAAACCACCAGGAGAGGTGACTAAGAAAAGCAAGTCTAATGCCCATAGACTTCAATTTCCGCTACGGCCGTTAATGGGGACTGCAAGTGAAAGAGCTACTTAACGTGATTTAAAGCAGCGATGGAAATGTGCACACTTGATTAGCTTTATTACAAAAATAAAAAAGATTTGTACCTAGGTGCCAAGTTGTCATATGTATAAGCAACTGACATAAGTCGCTGAATCAAACTGGTTCCCTGGACAAGTACAAGAAACACCTTTAAAAATTGAAGTCAAAAGAAAAAAAAAAAAAAAAACAACAGTTAATATAACAACAAGCTTTTTGATCTGTTTTTAAATTATACACATTGTGTGAATCTAAAACAAACCCACCTGTGCAGAGGGAGGAAGAGCAGAAGACAAATCATAGCATCGCCGTAGTTAAAAATTACTTTGGTTTTTATTAAAGCCGATCGAAAAAAATCTACGTTTCATTGACTAAGTCGAGATGCTAAAATTTCATTCTACTTCTCCAAGAAAGGCAATTTAACTGAATAGAAAAAGCAACCACTTATTCAATCTTTTTAGTAAAAACACAGTATTTTTTTTTGAAAGTGTAGACCATTCACTTCCTTCTAAAAATCTGAGGCTTGAGGATGAGGTCGGACATGTAAATTTTGCCTATCTCTGTAATCAACACATCTTACTGACTCTACATTCACTTCAATTATTCATTTTTAGAGACGCTGACAGCCTCCACAGAATTCTCAAACCAAAGCCTGAAGAAAGTATTTAGGTAGCAAACCCGCTGCGATCACAAATATTCATCAATTGACAATTAAATACTTTAAATCAGTTCTAGAAACCGGTAGCACCATTTACACACAGCTATTGTCAAGAACTTTAATGCATAATTTCCCTGTATCATTGCAGCTTTGGCAATTGAGGGATCTGTTTTGTCAAGAACAGGCAATACTTCCAGAATAGTTAAAGTTTTTCTCTGTATAACAACGAGAAATGGGAAGCGTGGCTCCGGCTCACAGGTCAGCTCCACTCTTTCTGGCAGTCACAGCTGCTCCTGTGCCCAAGAGCAACCGATTTCTGATGCCAAAATCCTGCATTTGCTTGCTCTGCGTTAGGAAATGGGCGTGCAGGAATCTGGCAGGAGGTGTTACAGGTTGAGGTACATTTATCATACGCTCACTCAGAGATCCGCAGTACAGTTAAATTACTTCAGTGTTTACTAAAGGAATCTCAAATGGATTTAGTGAGGACGGGGACAGCTCACGTAACAGGTTACCATAAAAACACAAGGAGTAATTGATTCGGAAAACAAAATCTGAGAAACAGGGATAAAGCACTGGAATTCTGAATTCCCAATTCATCTGCTCACCAACCATCAACAAAACCTTTGGTTCCAGCTTTTTAAAGTGCCAGGTTTAAAGCCATTAAAATGCTTTTTAGAGGAGAATAACATGTAGGATGTAGATCAACATCAGCAACTTTTCCACTACATTATTTTATTACCAAAATCAAGGCTTCACGCAACCAAGGACTGGTTTTTCTCAAGCTCACAAAATGGACACGCTGTTTATCTCTTCTTACCTCTGTTAAACGAGGTATATGAAGGCCCTTCGCGTGGTCACTCGCGGTCTTCCTGGATTTGCCCGGCCACGTTCTTTTTCTGTGACTCTCTGCTACACCAGACCAGGCAAAGACATCGTGGTAAGCTAAATCCAGGTCTGAAGGATCGACCGCAAACTGGCATATCAGCTTCAGCAGGCAAGCAAGACAGTCCAGCTGCCACTGTGAATAACGGAAGGAAAACTTATTTTTTCAGGGATTTATTTTACAAATAATTCTACGCCTACAACAGGGTTTGAAATTACAAGCTTAAGGAAGGTATAAACAGCTAGAACAGGCAAAACCTCACCAGAACAGACGCTAAAGAGAAAGGGTATTAAAAGAACTTACTTCTAATGAAAACATTTTCATGATCTAGGCCTATTAACAGGTGAATTCAAGACCAAACAGCACCTGCTCAGCTCCACCAGCAGAAGGCCCGTTATGAGAGTAAAGTGAACAAAACTAGAGCTCCTCGTCACAGCAGCACGTGGAGCAGGGCAGGTACCCAGCTCCCGTACACGCCTACGTCAGGACTCTGTACTAACCAAGCTGTCACTATTTTCCCAGCGTAATTTCTGGGCAAAGCAGGATGTTGGAAGACCGGACAAAAAATTAAACCAAAAATACACAGAAAAGTCCAAAGGGTGGTTTTAAAATGTAAATGAGCGCAAATATGAGAATTTTTTAAAAAGAAAATAAATTATTTCAGGAATCTAAAATATTTGAGACAAAGACACTATTGCATAGATTCTGGTGGTTTCAATTATATAATTAATTTCTTTTACTTGCTACAGGAAAGTAAGTCTAATAAAGGCTGAAGGTAACAAAAGTCTTTACAAATGACAGCTCTGTTATTCTGGAGAAAGAGGTGAGTGAACACCTACCACAGTCCATGATTCCTGTTCTTTAGGCTCTAAGATTCCAGAATTGAAAATTTCTAGTAACTGTTGAAGCCCTCCAGCAGCAACAAACTGTAAGTATATTATGGAACCAACGTGAGAAACAGCAAATACAGAAATATCAGCATGTTTAGTTAGATACCAGTCTAAGCTTTACAAGGAAATAAACTGTTCAGCCGGATATTTAATGAAAAACAAACAAAAAAAGTTGTACACATTGTGACAAATTTACAGGCCTCAAGTACAGAAAAACTTTTAAATGTTATATCTAAATTTGAGGACAAATACTCTAAAGATAGATAACGCTTTAAATAGGTTTTTCTTTTACATCTTCTTTGAAAAACTGCATTAGGTATCCCAGAATACTGTAGGAAAATCAAACCTTGCAGCTCCAGGTGTTTTTACTATTTTCTATTTGATCTTCGCTTGAATCATCTGAGTCGGGGTAAAGATCACTGTAACTTCCCTAAAGATAAACAAGAACAACTCACTGTAAAAACAGTTAAAGAACAGAAGCACTAGAACTCATCAATATATACTTTGGTTCAGAGAGAAAACCAGGTATTCTGTGCAAGAAACTCTGTTACCGTAGATTCACGTCTTATCCTCCTGTTGGGCTTCCCCAAAGCTTCGATAATTTCCAGGGCGTACAAAAGTTTATGGGCACTCTTTATTCGCAAAAGATCCTTCCAGCTAAAGCCATCGTTACCCTTCAAAGAGAAAAAAGAGAGAAAATAATTAACGCTATTATATGTAATGCTGTAAAAAACGCAAGGAGAGGATTTTTGAAGTGACGAGGACAAATCATTTGGGTTTTCATTTCATTATTATAAGCTAAGGTACACACAATTTTGAAGTAGAGGAAGCCAAATTTTATACTCTAAATCATAACTTCCACCAGAATTCTGATGTGTGCGTCCCTATAGAGCCGTATCTATGAACTGTTAGCACGTAATTTCAACCACTTTAAAAGAGGCAAGAGAACAGCCCATGTTCTGAACGTACAGAAGAGAGTAAAAAGGATTCCCATCACAGCAGTCATCATGTTAAAGTAAGGCTGCAGCTGAAGAAACTGCTGTTTCAATTCGAGCCAAAAGCCTGCGACAATCAGTACTGACTAGTCTTCTCCTTTATTAAATAAAGAAGTAATAAAGTTCAGGAACTGAGATCTCTGTTGAGTTTAATTTAAAACAAGAAGCTGACACCTCTGTTTAGTTTCATTTGGTAAATATTACTAGGCTTCTTTATTAGGTTTACCGGTGTCTGGGCACTCCCAACACACTTACTATTTAACATTCCTGTTTGGGGAAAATTTAACTCAAACATTAAACACTAAACCATCCATGTCTACTCAAGACAAGCGTGTAAAACAAGCGTTCTTTGCTCACCTGCTCATCTGAAATGTTCTGGAATGCCTGCAACATATTGGGGCACGTGGGCAGAAGCATCAACAGTTCCCAGACACGCCTGGATAAGTTTTCTGCGTGGAGATGGAGTTCTTCACACCTCGCGCTCTGACAAACCACAGAACAACCATTCTTATTGTGACCTTCTTTGTGAAAGTAAGATTTCAAAGTCTAAATTTGTTTATTCTTAATTAAGAAGCTGTCTTCTATCTAATGTAAATCCAGAAACAGAACACAACAGTTGAAGTCTCAGTGAACCTGCAAGAAACTAAGTTACATTATCTTTACAGTTTATCCCATATTTTGAAATATTTGAGTGCAAACAAAATTAAAAATAAACTACCGGTTTAAATATATTAGTACTCATTTAACTTCCCACAAGCTGATGATGGAATATAAGACATAAAACATGAGTTTGGGCAATAAAACCTTTACAAACTTACTTCAAGCCCGTCCCCACAGTCACCACATCTACTCAAATAATCAATATTTTCTTTCTTAAGCACGACTTTTTTATAGCTTCTAAAATATTTAGAACATTTCAAGTATATCCGAACGATGTTGTTAGGAAATCAGAGAAATCGTGCTAACTATTAGACCATACATGGAATGTGAATACATAGACAAGAAACATATCTAGCAATTGGACAGAGTTCACAAGAAGTAAGCTGGATAGGAAAAATGGATCCAATGAAATAAGACTTAAATGTAATTATTCTAATAAAATTACTCGAAATTACCTCACTGTCTTCCATAGCCACTTCTCCAGATGGAGGCTTAAAAGAGGCGAGCATCTCTAACAAATCAAAAAGGGTGGTGAGATGAGGTTCTTGCAGGAGTAAGAGCATTGGAATGTTGTCCTTCTGAGGAGGAGGCAGGCAGGATGCTGGCAGCTGAACACCTTCACCTTTACGTTCCCTCCTTGGTGCGCCCAGGGATACAAACACCATCTACAACAGGGAGGAGAGGCACAATTTTTGAAATGCCTATGATCAACCGTGGAATGTTCTCAACAGGATCATAATTAAGAACATCGAGACACAGGGATATCTTTGTTGTTACATCTTTACTGAGCAGTATTTTGAGCAACAGCCAGAATCAAAGCTTGGTTTGGCTTTCCCTTCAGGCCCTCATGGTGTAGCTGCATACACCGTTTCGCTGGTTCTCATCCCCTGTTTTGCTGTTCAGGCCGGGGAGACTCTAGGACAGATTCGACTTCTCAGTATATTAATGAAATGGCACAGAAACTAATCCAGAGGAAAACTGACATCGATTGGCTCAAAGGACCAGAAGAATGCTAGCGAGAGCGCAGCAACCCAAACAGCAGCGTGGCTGGGACAGCAGACACACAAAATCTTTCTTTTATTCCTTGAGTTTTTCCATCTGCTAAAATAACTTGAATTAGGATTTTTAAATTATTCATTACTTTAAGGCTGACAGCAGCACAGACCGACAGCACTAGTCTGAGCTTACAGGATGTATGTAACAACTAGTTTCAGAAAACTATAGGCCGTTCCTAAAGCAAAGTCTACCTTCCACCACCACTACACCTAGCAGCTGCACAAGACAGAAGCAACACCTCAACCAGTCTTTTCCAGCGACCGCCATCTAGATGCTGGTAATACCTGCATATCCTTAAAGCCCAGTTCATGAAGTGTTTTTTCATCGTAATCGGTTGTCAGTTCATGCCCAGATGAAATCATTCTCACAGGTCCCATGAGGCCACCTAGGATGAAAACACATTTCAGTAAATTTTGGGAATTGTGGTTCCGTTTTCTAACGCAAGTGCTAAGACTTAGTTTTAATAGTGCCACCTCCAGCAGCAATTAAAGCGAGGTAAAAACTTAAAGCAATTCCCTTACAAAACCTGCTTATTACGTTAAACTCGATTTACTTGACTGTAGTCAGAAATACTTTTTCAGTAACAGTTCACGCAATCTTGAAGAGAAAAGTGTTCATAATAGAGAACATAATGCACCGTCCGTATTTGGTAGTAAATTATGCTATGCCAGAGAAGGATAATGGAAAATGATTGTGATCATCACCAACATCCCTTTGTATCACACACCTGTGATAAAGTCTGCAAAGAAGCAATGATTAATCTTACTTAATTGTAAGTTGGAACTGAAGATGTCATATACTTCAGAAAGGAAAAAATGAGAACACCCTTCAAAGGGTTCTCAACACTGAACAAGAAATCTGAACGATTAAAAGACCTCAACATTGGGATTTCAACGAGGTTCCTGCAGAACAGACAAATTTGGGAAGTACTCAGAGTTCTGTAACCTGAACATGCTTCAGAACAGGCTGTTACCTGGCTAGAGGAACACAGCAGTCCAAGACGTGGGTTAGAACAAACAAGCAAGCAAGCCTGTGTATACGCAGGGAACTTAAAACTTCATTTTTTCATTGTCACGAGGACACACACGGCGTCAGTGCGTGTGCAGACGACCTGCTGCTTGGGTCGCTACTGCAGTCTGCAGCCACAGACTCTGCTGGTGTGTGCACACGAGAAATCCAGGTGATGCTTCCCAAAACCAGCTGAGATACACACCCAAGTGCTGATGCTTCCAAACTAGAGCGTGTACACAGAGGTAATGCTGAGCAGACAGCCAGATAAATGGAGGAATCAGGCAAATGCACATGGTCCTCAAATCCTGCCCAAAGAAAACTTCTGGGATGTTCTTGGGAAAAACTGGACAGACAGAAGCTCTCCAAGGGTATCTGTCAGTTAACAACAAAACCATGAAGGTTTTCCGAGGAATAACCCCACGTATCTATGACTCTTTCCATCAGCTGGCTGCTTTGAAAACTACCAAGGCAGTCAGGCCAAATAATTTTTCTAATAAATGCTTTAAGGTTCTTTCATCTCATCTCAGAACCTGCAGCTTCCTCCTCCCACGGGAATAGTTACCTCACTTCTCTAACAATCTGCTTCATGTTAATTTTCAGTGGCTTCATCTTCTCAAACTAAACTTCCCTTTGAGACAACAGGCGTCAGACGTGGCTGGTATCACCTCAGACAGCTCACGAACCCCAAGAGCAGGAAAATGAAAATAACGCTTTGTGCAAAGATGCTGGAAATGAAACGTCCAGCTCCACGGTGGGGAAACGGCAGGTGTGCAGGAGCGCTAGAGGAGGCCAACAGCGTCAGAAAGTGCCAGCCACGGATAATAACACATAAAACAAATGAAAAGAAGTAAAAAAAGAAAGTGCAAGCCTCAAATTCCAAGAGCAAGAAGTTGATACAAACATTCTACCTCAGTAGATTGAAATCCCACCTGAGGAAACAACTGAAAACCAAGTAACAACAAAGATTTTGCTCTAGAAGGATAAGGCAAGAGAAAAACTAGTATTCTGGCATCACGAGCCTTTGATTTGTACTGGGATTCAATAAACTATGCTCAGATTTCTACTTCAGTTGATGAATTAATCACCACTTCAGGTTCCTAACCAGGATCTGGTTTTTGTTGTAGATTAACTACTACGGGTCTATTAAAATGGATGCAGTAAAAGGTCACTGAGATGGGTGTGCACCATGTACCTTACAATACGTGTCTCCTGTGATGCAGAACGACCCAAGTTTAAGTGTAAACAGTCAATACACTGAGCCGTAATTCACAGAGATCTTTGTGACCAACAAAATATTACTAGAAAGTCCTTTTTTTTTTAATCTATACAAAACAGTCTCCACAATAGGGTATGGAGGAGTAGAACTGCAGGTTTCAACCGCAAATCTCAGTTTCAGTCCTATCTTCTTAAAATTAGCAGTTGAAAAGTAAAACTCATGTGACCAGATGATTCCAAACACCCGGAGGCATGCAGAGAACATTGCAGGGACACTTCTGCGGGAGTTGGGTTAATAGGAGATTCAGCCTCTTAACAGGATTTTATGCTATCAGCCAACACAGGTATCAATTACAAGGCAAAGCACTTAAGAGTTATTAATACAGGTTCTGAACAGCAATAACCGATAAGAAGGCTATAGTATAGGCAGCTGGGATTTAGAAAATGCTCTCCTCATAAAGGATAAAGCAGAAATCTTCATTCTCTCAAAAACATGTAAAGAGAGGGACCGACAGGATAAATGTTCACCACACCGTAAGCAAGCTGTGAGCATCTCAGGAGCAAGGTGACATTCCAAACTACGAGCATCAAAATGGGATAAACGATCATTTTTTGCTAGAGGATTTTCATCCCTTAAAAAGCAGTTGCAGGAGTAAGGAAAGTCTTACACCTGACAGGAATACACAGAGGTGAAAACTACAGCGAGGAGTAGCACGGCTTACCAGGGAAATCCCCTTTGCGGCTGCTTTGGCCGAACTCCTGAAGCTGGGCTTGTTGATTTATCTGCTCCTTCTGCAAATTTTCGTACCAATGGGTGACTTCTGCCCGTAGATCTGCCACCTGATCGCTAGGGTACATTTCTATAGTCATCTGAAATAAAACACAGATTTTATTTTTGAAAGCACACAGTAGACTTACTGCAATTTACCAAGGGAGGATGCTCTTTTGAAAGAGCTTTTCACTTACCTTGTCAGGAAGTCCAGCTGGCTGACACACAATTCGTAGTGGTAGAGACTGTTTGTCACTCAGGGCTTTCAGGTGACTGCTGATACCAGTGCCTTCAATCTGCCACTGTCTCAGATGATATGCAAACCTTAAGAAGCAAGGAAAAACATTGAAAAAGCATTTTTGTCAAAACTTATTAAACACGGATGTTCAATAAACAATGAGAGGAAAGACAAAACTTGCACCTTTATTCACCATTGCTTCAAAATAAGAAGTTACTGATGTTTTTCAAACAAAACTAAAACAGTGTTGAAAAATTTTCTTTGGTGAGGGACAGGGCAACACAAACCACATCCATGTGTCTTTAGACAAGGACGACGGCCACACTTGTAACTGTTTAAACCTGACGTTACCTTCCAAAAGGTTTCCATGGAGAAAACCAAGGAAACTATTACTTTAATAATAACTCAAAACTCATTCATCATTACGGTAAGAGGAATGGAAATAAATTCTGCATCCAAACATATAAATGAAGCTATTTACCTTCTCCTAAAGGCCTCCAGGTGTGTCTTCAGCATTAACAGTCCTCTTTCAATAATGGTCAGACTTGAGTGAGAGTCCTGCTCGAGGTTACTAGAGGCTATCATCAGACTCTCCATACACTTGCTTATGAACTCCTGTTCTTTTTCAAGACCAGTTTTACCTGTAACATCAGTTCGAGTACATCATGTAAGCACAATTTCGAGACCATCCATTTTAATACTAAGAATAAAAAGAGGAGAACGCTAGATATTCCTTACAACGTTTTAAACAGAAAACAAAACTAACATTTCATACCGTTGATATAATAGGAGTTGATGTACTGGATAGCTGCTCGACTGACGTCGCCAGACTGTGCTCTCAAAGCAATACCCCAGAACTGGTCCATGCCACACAACTGTTTTGACAAAAGGAAAACCAACGCAGAAACAAAACATTGCCTCGTTATTTTACGGGAGCGATGCTTTACTGACCCACGACGTTTTATTTGCCTCTTGATGCAATTACTAAAAATACGTCCATTTTTCCTCTGTTCAGGCTCTCACCACTGCACACATCAACTACTGTAAAATTCTAACTTTCACAAAAATATTTTCATACTTTGAAGCATGAGAACTGGTTAAAATTCAAAAGAGCGAATTTTCATTTTTGACCAATAGGAGTATTTTAAAATGAAGCCTTAAAACCACAATTATCATTAGCATTCATTGCTAGAATAGAAACTTTGATAAAAAATTTCCTCAAATCAACTCACAGAAAAAAATCCCATATACAATTTTATTTCTAGGGCTTTCTCTGTATAAAAATAAACTACAGAGGAAAAACTTCTAAGGCACATCATAAGTAAACTGAGACACATTTTACAACAGCTTTCTAGTCAGAATTAAGTATGTCTAATAGAAGGTCATCTCAATCTTCTTATTTATAAAAGTAACTGTTACAAACCCGTTCTTTAAAAACAACAGTGAATACAGTTCAGTTATGCTAAGAATGACATAAAACTGCACAAGGATAGACAGGCAACAGGTAGCACTTTCTTTGTGGTTTCCTGTCTCTAGCTCTAGAGACAACAGCCACACGTGCTCGAAGTCATGCGGGAAGGTCAGGAGCACGGGCCTCTTAGTTCTGTTTCCCTGCCCACATTGGAAGTTTTGAGTCCCGCGCTCCCAGGGTTCTCCTCAAGGCAGGAACCTGGACCGACCCCACCGCTACGGGTGGTGACACCACCACCTCAAACCAGCAAACAGCACTAAAGCCACTGAGAGCTGTGCTGTTGCAGAGAAGTCATTTAACTTTCTCCTTCCCTCAGGAGGAAGTAAAACATGAGCACAGGCTCTAAGCTTACCTCTGAGTTTGAGCCACCGTCATATGCGCTCGTAGCCAATCGAGCCAAGTTACACAAATGCTGGAAGAGGTTTAGGCCAGTCATACTAATAGTTTCAGGTTTTAGCTGTGGCATCTAAATAAAATGAATGCACTTTAGTATGGAAAAAAAAACAACTCAGTGCTGGAACAAACAACAACTACAGGGTATTTATTTCATTAGCACAGAAAGTGCCACTGTTACTACCAATCATATTCAAATGTAGTAGATCAGCTGAAGTTAGTTCTTGCAAAAGATCACTCTCCGAATTTTATATACAATATAAAAAAATCAACTGTAATTGGCTTAAACAAACCTCTGTACCGCAGATTTGGACTGTAACCGTGCAGAGAGAACAAAAGTTTTTATTATTGTAACATTAGCTGCTTAACTTATCAACAGCAGGACAATTTGTTAGTGTACGTGAAGTGTCTGTTTAAAAAACTCATACGCTTATAAAACTAGACAAAATCTGTGTAACCTTGAAAAAGAAGGAGACTGCATTAATTACTGCACAACCTATCCATTTTGTACTGTCATCTGTGGAAGGTGGTGGGACCCTTGCAAAAAGCTCTATGGCTGCACGTTTGTATTTCCAGAGGATGTACTGATCAGATTTACATGCCCCTCCCCAAAAGAAGAAAAGGTGTTTTTTTCAGTCGGGTAACCTATATATCATAAAGGAAAGCACAGCCTTGGGTGGCTGTGTTTCAAATTGAAATGAAGTGCTACGTACCTTCCGACGTAACACACAAGCTATTTGCAAAGAAACACTCAAGAAAATACTAATGTGAAAAGAATCCACATCAAATTGTTCCTCGCCTCCCTCCAAGCAGAGAAAAATCATTGAATGGCACGTGTGGCCCTCTCAGACTACTGAAGACATCACAGAAACAATTTACAATATCTTAAATAGTGCTGATAAGGAAAGAAACACTTTTACTAGAAAGATAAGGCTGCAATTAACTCTCTACATACCTTTTCCAAAAAAAGATGCTTGTAAGTCTCCATACCCATAGCGTGCTGATCTTTACTTCGTACTTGATTTAAAAACCAGTGTAGTGCATCATCGTAACATTCAGAATCTTCTACGAGGCAGTGCCACAGTATGTCCACTTGTTCTAAACTCAACCCTAAAATTAGGGAAGTATTTTTAACTACTCCTTTATAACATCAAATATACAGCGATCTTCTATGCAACCCAAGAATAGGTACAGAAAAATCAGAACCGTTTTTGTCAGGACAAGAAGTTTTTGGAAAGAATAAAAGAAAACTGCACCACCTACCAATCAGGAATCATACTTCTCCCTTTTTAGAGCTGTCAGTCAGCTACAGTTTTTGGTCAGTAGTGCTGTGAGTTGTTACTAAACCAATGAGTAGCAGCGGGGGCTGACCTGGGATCTTGCACCAACCAGCAAGTTGTTGGCTCCCTTCATAAGTAATTACTGGGCACAACCTAGAGTCCAGCTTTGAGCTGGGTACTGGAACTGTGGCTGAAAATAGCACTTCTGATACTATTTTACTGTTATTCCCTTCAAGAAAATTGTTAAGTTTCTTAGTTGCTGTATAACATTTGCAATCCCAACAAAAGTCTTTAGAAAGAGTTGTGGCTATTCTATCAACGACAGTAAATACCGTGTTATATATTTTTTCCCTCTTGGCTAGAGATATTTTAATTCCTTCCTGCACACTAACGACCAGAGGGACAGGCCATGCACTGTGTGCCAACTTTGACTACCTATGGGACTACCCAAACGACTCCTCCCTTCGAGTCGTTTTAATAAATGACCTCAATGCAATCAGCTGAAAGTCTGTGCAGAGCTGCTGCTGAGACAACACTAAGGGCTGTTAGTTTACAAGGGCTTAAGAAGAGAGAAGCCAAAACAGTTTATGGAAAGGGAAAGGCACCAAGGGTTACTAAAAGCACAGAAAATTATGTTTGGCTTCAAACTCCATCAGCCACATCAAAAGATTTCTATTTTTAACATTTAGGGAGAAAAGACTCCAGCATCCGTACAGATCAACTACCATAGAGAATAGCACTTTTGCAGAAGACCCTACAGGGAGTGTAAACTGATTTCTGATAGTATTAAAATATAAAGAATTATTCCTTTCTGTTATCACAACTTACTTAGGGTGCGCTCCGGTAAAAGATCTCTTGGAACATTATGGATGTGAACCAAAACGCATAAATACAGAACATAATATCTTCATTCGAGTAATCAGTACAATCCTAATATTTAGAAAAACTGAAGCACAGAGAACATGAAAATTTGATCTCACGGAACAGCAACAGAATCTAAACTCCAACGTTGGTTCTGTGCTTTCATCAAAAAAAAATCTGTCTTTAGAAACAGTATCAGAGATTGTGTAAAACTGTATCTGTTTATCATACTTACTTAAGCTAACATTGACTATTAAGAACTATGTGAGCCTTACTATGAGGTGCTTCTCTGATAAGGTACCTCAAATACTTACTGAAATGATCTGGTGATCCTAGAGTTGAAAATACACATGTCAGGAATTGAAGACGAACCTGAACTTCTGCACTGTGGCTGTATCTAAAATTTAAATTTGTATAAAAACGGAAGTTTATTTCATTTTTTATCGTCATAGCTTTATTCCCACTCATACATGTGCCTCTTAAAAGCATAAATATTTTTTGCTTCTAAGTTTCTTTCTGAACTTCTCGTTCAGTCTATAGTCTATGCTCCAGCTGTACACATTACAGAACCACACCAACAAGTGGAATGACGCATTAGTTATTACTAGATAAGGTACGTTTTGTTGTTGTTTTTTAGAAGGAGTGGGAGCAGGGGGTTTTTTGGCAGAGAGTCCAATTCAATTGCATCATTTTGGCATTAGCACCTTGCAGGATCTGACCTTAATATTTTCCCTACCTTGTAAAATGCTGATATTTCTACTCTGAATTTGCGATCTCAGCTGACACATACTCTTTATGAAAGTATTTTCATAACTTATATAAAAATTTTCACTTTGTTTCTATTTCTAAGGTAGAAGCTTAATGGTCAAAGAAGCAGAAAAATATATCATTTTGCCATAATGTAAAGCAATTCATCCCACTTCCAAACAGCTTTTGAAATCATTTCTCACTAGGGCAATGTCCAATGTAAAGGTGCATGATGAAGTAAAAATCTGACTCATAAACAGCAACATTTTTCAATTGTGGATGCCCACAGTTACATATTGTCTGTCAAAACACAAATAGCTTATTCCTCCAGGATGGAGAAGCGAGAAATTCTTTCACTTGTGTCTATACACCTGATTTGAATCACACAGATTGGAAAGTGTAGGTGAATGTGTTAAATCAAAAAAGGCTTAAAGGTTAAAATGTGTTAAACTGCAAAGGTTAATGATAACAGATTTAAAACCGGAAACATTTCAGTAGTTTTATGATATGAAATCACTTTGATTTGATGATAGAAAATCTTTGTGCTTTATTTGTAAACAAGTATTCCACACAATGTCTAACAAAACTGACAGAAGAGCTGTTGTGTGGGTTATTTTAAGGAAAAGGAAGCTACTTAAAATGTTACCGGTTTTACAGACCCTAAGCATGTGATGTCCCTAGAGAATGTATTTACTTATTATAAGACATCAGAAGCACCAGAAGAAAAGTAGAAAATAAACACTTAAGAACATAAAACTTCAAGTCAGTGGTGTACTTACAACGCATGTTTATGTCGTCCTTCCCTGACCGCCTGAATGTAGTGTACCAAATTATCAAAGAAAAGTTTCATCATATTAAGCTCCTTTTCTGCCCACCTGTGTCAATTTAAAGGGCAGAAAGTATTACGGTTTGCTTGAAAAGATCAGAAAAGCTGCAGAAATTAGAAAATTGTTATAGAAAAATTGCAAACACACAAACCCAAAGTAAACTTTGCTTTTTCCATCTAGCACGAATTCAGGAGTATTTTCTAGTACATACATTTTTCCTTTTCATCGCCGTTATTTTCAGGCAGAGGACTGAGAGAACACTCCCTTTTGAGACCACGAAAACCGCTCCTAAAGGCCCTCATTCAGAAAAAGTCTAAGCCAGAACTCAGAGCTGGGCATATATTTAAATGTCACATCAAAAAGGCCAAGAAAAATTACTGATAATCACTGTGATCTTTCCCAGAAGTTTTGGTAGTCCAGCCTCCATGGATAGGCCAGCTAGTTACACCGTTTATTCTAGTACGGAATGCTTTACCACCTATCTTCACATTTCAAAGGTTTTCTTGCAAACTATTTTTTTTACAACTGAGAAGCATTTGATACACAACCAGAACAGAATGACGTAACATCAAATTATTGCAGCCTTTTACAATACACTATTACTTGATGTCTAGTACTGCCTGCAAGTCCCTTGGGATTTAAAGGGCGGGGATTAAAACAAATAGGAATTGGTCTTCCTGTGGGTTGCAACAGTAGTGTGAATTATGAAGAAATCCAGGCCTGAGTGATCAGACAACTTATACATCTAGGCCAGGTAACAGACAGATGGTAACTTCAGGTCGTTACTAATCTGGACCACGTCTACGGAGGAAGCCTTGCAGCAGTGCCCTCAAAGTCACCTCCTCTGGCGGTTCAGTCTGCTGGGGACACGGGGCTACTTACATTGTTATCCAATGTGTATCGTAACTGCTCCCAAATTGTTGAAACGTACCAAACAGCTTTGGAAGAAGACGAAGTGAAACTACTACTGATCTAAAGGAGAAAGAGAGAAATTACAACAGTGGGCGATTGGTGCAGAATTAAAATAGTCTATTTTGAAGCGACTTGGAGAAGCTCGGGTCCAGTGAGCGAACAGGCCAACAGAAAGCACTGGAATTATCTGTGTGCACCTTACCATCGTGGCAGCCAATTAGTTTTCTGATTCTGAACTACACATCCTTCCACTTCTGTACGTGTAACACCTCAGACACACCGCTCTTGCACACGCATCAAAATCAAACAGGATACATTTGGCTTCTTCAAAAATATTTGAAGTTCAAAAGCTCAATTCTTATTTTTGAGTTTCATAAAAGTTATCTTGTGAAATTTCAGCAAAATGAGTCTGGTTTTCTATAAAGAGGTGACACACCAGAAAGAAATCTACCTCAAATCATTACAGACACAAGTAGGTGTGTATTGTAAGACACCTATCTAGAAAAGCTCAGGAAGTGCATAAACGGCATGTAACTGAACTTTGGTATCAGTGGTAGTATCTTTTATTAATTAATATCTCACTATACTTATAACTTGTCTCATAAATACAGTTCCAAGCAAAAAGCTGACAACACAGGTACCACAGGTGATGTCCAGCACTTGATAGGCTGTATCAACAACAAAAACAATTCCACTTTTGCTACTCTTCAAACTGCACAATCTGACAGCTTTGGCTGGTATTAAGACAAGTTATCTGAGGTGAAAGTACTACTTCCACCTCCAGCTGCTGCTTCACACCCCACAGACTTGTGGAAAAGAATTTGTTCCTCAACCACTTGCATATAAAATCTAAATATTCAGTTCCAATATTTCTGCTAAGGCACCCGACCTTGCACTCAACTGGCTAAGGTGTGGACCCGATTGCACCCAACGGTAGGAAGGCAGTAACCTCTGGCAGAAGGGAGAACAGACAAATGCAACAAGATAAGAAACTGAGGACACTGATAGAATAGAAAAATGGAACACCAGATACATCCGGAATACCTTGAAAACTATTTTTATACTTTTGCTTTTGTCTGGTTTAACTTCTCTTCCTGTAAAGTCAAATAACTGTTATAGTCAACTTGGATTTCCTATAAGTTGCAAAAATAGATAAATGTAAAAACAGATAATTTAAGTTACCTGTTGTTTGCTAAATTTTCTAAGCAGCCTTCAATAAATCTCATTCGAATCTGTCTGTCAGTGAACCAGCACACTAAAGAACAGAGCAGCTTCTCTGCTTCATTTATTAACCCTTCAGAGAGATGAATCTACAGCAAGTAGAAAGAAAGGTCACTGAATAGTATTATATTTCTTTTCTTTTTAAAAAATATTATTTTCTGGTATTCAACTTACTGCATCTTCATCCTGGACCAGATCCCACAAAAGGGTATTTCCTTTCTTACAAACATTATCCAAATTAACGTCCGTCACCGCATTGCTATTATATTGGTGTTTATGAACTGCTGGTCCTGAACAAAATATAAAGACCGTTATTGAATAAATAGAAGGAGCTATCTAATCTGAACATTGTGCCCTACGTGCACAAACAACAACATGCTTAATTTGTAAATTTATTTTAAAGTGCATGCAACAACATTGTAATTGTAATGAGTTCTCAGAAGAACACAAACCATGATGAGCGTACAAGAAGTCAACAGGACAGCGAAGCCAATATTTACCCTGGTTTTGGCAAATGGCAAGGTGCAAGAAAAACGGTACTTTACAACTGCAGATGCCGGTGCAATGCCTATTAAATTTAATTAGACTTAATTCAGAGTGTAATTACAAATATTTCTTAAGTCTTTCTGTAGTACTGTGGTCTGAAGGGAAGTATCTTTCTAACCACCATGGATGGAAAGCAAAAAAGCAACATATTTCAGTACACACCCCTCATACTGCATCATCTTCTATATCCAACTAAAAAATAGCAACAACAAACACCATTTTTTATATATGGGAGTGTATCAAAGTGCAAGATTTTAGAAACTCATCATGTTTGCATAAACACTGAGAGACACTTTCCTCTTTCTGTGTGGCCACAGCTGGCACCATTCATTTCTCGACTATGTGATACTATTTTCATGTAGGAGCAAAGTCAAGTGGAAGAGTTCCACTGCGTGCAGCACACTGTAATTACTTGCACGTGCAAAACTAGAGGTGACAAAAATAATCAGCGCCAAAGGCCCTGCGTTCAAACAATAATTTGGATCTTCAGTAAGATCTGTAGTATCTACAGAAAATATTGAAAAAATACATTGATTTATAGCACGTTTTAACAACTAAGTTTTAGGAGTTTATTCGACTCTGTAGCGTAGAAAAAAATCCTTCCAGAGTTTCAGTGTCAGGCTGAAATTATGATTCAGTTCCACATAACAAGAAATGTTAAAGCTAAAGAAAAAAGAGACTTCTTACTCAACTGTGTTTCAGGAAAAGATATAAATAGTACTGGTTTTACTGTCTGCTGCAAGATAGCAAACTTGGTTCTGCCAGACCAGTAAAGAAAAACATCAAACCTTCACTAACCTGATCCTCCATCATATTTAAAAAGAGGATAAAACAGAAAATAAAGCCGCCACAAGAGCATATGGAAAGATAATATAATTCTTGAGATGTGTTTTAGTAGCATCTTAAATTGCACCCTGAAGAAAACTAGAGGATTTGGCAGTGTAAGATGAAATAGCATAAAATGCCCTTTAAGGCAAGCTCCCTAAGATATCAAGTTATATTTTAACTCATTTTTCCAAAATTATCCTCTGTACAGCCCATTACAGTTAATTCATTTAAGATGACAAATGTACGGAATCACAGTAAGATCCACCCACCAGAAAAAGAAAAAAAAAAAATCAAATAATGTTGCAGAGGCAAAAAAATAAAATCTTGCATTTTACTATGACCTTACGTTCAACTTCAATAACTAATTAGAAAAAGCATTTGCTAGGTTCTTCAGCGCCTTTATGTGGTTTAATTTGCATCAAAAGCTCCACTAGAAATGGAGAGGGAAAAAAATGTAAAAGGTAAACACAGTTACATCTAATGTGGTACAAAAATTAATCTCTTGGAGAAACAGTAAAATCTCGGGAGTCACCACGGTTTCTTTGGGCAAACACATAAGTACCGTTAAAATAACTTAATTGCTTCAATTATTGAAGGATAATTCAAAATCGTATAAAATTGAATTAGAAGTACAATGTTTTTCTGTTTTCTTTTTATCACTCTTACCTTGACTAAGATGTTCATGATAGATAGAGGCAAGGTTAGGAAGGTGCTGCTGAAGATGAGATGTCAGCTCAGCATGAGAATTAATCTGTACAAGCTCTTCTTCACAGCCAGACTCTTCCCCATCAAAATCTGCCATATTTTTCTCTGATTTTGCACTGACTTGGGAACTACTGCAGCTGACGTCATCTGCACTTAGCATATCATCAACCATATGCCTGTAAGAAAAGAATATTAGAAAGGACAATATCAAAAAGAAAGTTGTTTATAGTAGACATCTCCCTAAAGCTAAAGTCAGGATGAATCATCTGTCTGAACAGCAGATCTTTGTATGAGTTTGAAAAACAACTACAGATAAACCAAAGGTCTCACTATTATGATGATTGTGTCGACTTCTTGAATGTTAATTCAACACAGCGTTTTCCAAAACAATTTTAACATTTTGTTAAATGTTGTCTTATTTATTCAACACAAAAACGTTACCAAAAAAACTTTACTCAGATGTTAACAGTTCTCTGTGTAACCATCTGTGATAACTGTCATTAGACAAAATTATCCTGAACTATAGCAAAACGTCCACACCAATTTCTGCCCAAACCAAGTCTTTTGCTACCACTTTTCATTCTGTTAGAGAAGAAATCAGAAGAAATGCCAAGCTACCTACCCGTCGTGGTGGTGGTGGTGGTGGTGGTGATGGTGGTGATGCTGTGGCCCAATGAACTGCCGACAGTTAAATAATTCATTTCCAATGGTTTCCCCAAGGAAGTCCCCTGTATGAGTTATACAAGAATCTTGAGACCCTTGTGAAATGTGAGCAGTGCTCATCTCCCCCGCCATATCGTGCTCTGCATCCTCAGCATGAGAACAAGCATCTAGCATTCTAATTCGATTATCCACGGGTGTCACAGAGTCAGTGTTAAAAACATGGTCCTTTCCTGCCCCATTATTTGCACCACTCCTCTCCGATGCCCCTTGTGAATCTCCCAGACAAATGCCTGTTTGTGATTCCAGTTTCCTGCTTCGTAGATCTGCGCCCCGACTGCTTTTCTGGGGATTATGACTCCTATCTTCTTCCTCTTCATCGTCCTCCTCTTTGAGAGCTTCCATGTCTGCAATGTCTTCAGACTGCACCTCGCTGCCAGGGCTTCCAGCAGACTGGCTTGCGTGACTGGAGTTGGCCTCATTGCTGGATCCATCACTGTGGCCACTGCTACTGCCAGGACCGCTACTGCCATCCTCACCACTGTTGGCTGTCTCATCAGAGCTTCCTTGCATGGATTCCTGAAACCATAATTTTTTTTAAGATCGGTGGAAAAAGAAAACAGCACTGAGAACACATAATCGACACCATCATCATTCAAAAACTACTCTTCGTTTATGAGGAAACGTGTCACATCTACAAGTCTTCACTTTCTCTCTGGTTGCCAATGACAAAACGCTCTGAGCAAGACTGAGATTTAATAATGGAATTTTTGCATTACCTTATTCGTAGCAGGGTATACGCGCAGGCTTTGCACACAGAGTGAGTGACTCACAAACAGCAGGACGTGCAACCCCTTACTGAGGGATTCATCCTACTGAAACACTACTTCAATGCAGCAATCTGAGGTGGTTTTTTGTAGTGCACTTGCTCATGGGCAAGGCACAATATATTCCACATAAACTGCACGGAATAGAAGGTTCAAACAACACACTATCCTGCCGCAGGTAAGCGTACACGTTACGCATCAAAACACAGGTTTTGAAACAACAACAGGAAAAAATTATTTCCGTAGCTTGTAACAGGCAAGTCCGTAACAAAATTCACCGACCAAGAGTTGCCCTCTCACCTCGGTATCCGAAAGCCGCTGCTGCACGTGTTTTGTTCGGTTAATGAGCTGTTCCTCCATTTCAATATCACTGCCTCCGCTCTGATGGGTGTCACTGTTGTCACTGCTTTGAGGGCTTGCTGCTGGTGACCCTAGTTCAAAACCGCATTTCCCAGTTACTTTGTGATATATGTTAACTGATAACAGCATGTCATAAAGCTGCCTCAAATACTGAACTCAAGAACGTTCTTCCTGCAAATAGTTGAAACAATTTGCGTACCTAAACACTAACAATTCTTTTTAGAACACTGAGCATTTTACTCTAAACTTTGTATTCTGACATCTCTTCTTGCCAGTATACAGCGCAGCTACAAGAATTTCCTAGATTCTACACAAAATCTAATTTTCATTTGACTTCTCATAAAAAAACCATAATTTCCAAGTTTTACTAGATCTTCTATGCAAATTTGATAGCTGTAGAAACACGCTGGAGTATCAAATGTAATCAGACTGTGGTGTATGTACTTCTAAAACTGTACTTACAAGGTGAAGGGGCTGCTCTTCTGAGCTCCTCTTCTTCTGCAGGAAAAAAGCAGGATGGAAAAATAAGTGACTAAAAAGCTTTTTGTCAGCATAAAGTTGTCCATGATTCATAAAAATCAGCAGTAGGAAAAGAAAGGAAAACTACAGTGAAATGGCTCGGCAGCACCTTTAGTAATGACTGTGAGGAAATACGCAGGCAAGTAAAAACAAGAAAAACCAAACCAGAAATAGCATCTAATATCAAAAACTAGGTGAAAATCAGATCGGCGTTTGTAACATTTTTCTGTAGCTACGTAAGTTACAGATGTCCAGCCAAACAAGAACAATTAACTAATGACTTATGGACCATGAATTAAAAAATAAAAGAAATAGAAAAATACATACTACTTTAGATACACGAAGAGAATCGATCTCAAATAGAGAGCTTTCCGAAAGCACTGACGCAGTTTCAATGCTTTCACCTTTATCCTCAGCTTGAAAAATACGCCAGCGTGACACTTTTAGAAAATACTTCAAGTAAAAAATTCTATACGTCCTTTTTGTCCAAAGTCAACCAGGAGACTATGAAAATTAAACACCTAACTACCAGATCTAGTGGAAAACCACGTACCTTTTTTGTTTCCCATGGGTAGGTTGGTACTCAGTAAAGATGCAAAAGAGCTTTGTTTTGACAGCTGAGCCTTAGCTGCTAGTGCATTATTCCACAGGGCTTTTATGAGCATCGACGCCAAATACAAGGTCTAGAAACAAAACCAGGTAACAGGTCCATGAAGGAGCAGTAGCTTTGGTGTGCAAAGATCCATTGTTAATCTTTCTATGCTACTACTTCGGTTCGCCAAAATAAACTCAACATAAACAAATGCACAAAATAACGTTGCGTGAAACGCTTTTTAACTTCAGACACGACGTTAAAAATCTTCTATTAGCGGTTATTCAATCTTCAAAAACCTCTAAAAAATATTGTAATTCGGAAGCCAGAAAAGGCTTATATCTGAAGAAATATGACAACTTTACTCGTATAATTTCCTCTTATGCACCGGTGAACATCAGTTTTACGTGCAGTCCTTTAGAAAGACAAACCCAAATCCATAACGCTTGTTTAACACACTAACATCGTTTCTTTTCTCGTTACAGTGATTTTGGTCGCCTTGTCTTTACCTGTTCAGTGTGAGCACTTGGATGAAGAGTTGAGACGAGGTTAAGAAGATGTCTAAGTGGGACAGGGTCCAAATTTTTGATCAAAGAAGGAAACAAGTCGTGTATGTAACGACTGCAATGCTTTAGCTACAAAGTACAAACAGAGAAGATAACAGCAACAGCAAAAGAAACTTTTTTTTTTCTTAAATTGAAAGATGGATAAAACTGCAGATATTAAAAAAAATAAAATAATGGTTACAGGAAGCTTCTAAAAAAAACATTCTTCATGTTGGTTACCACATATGCATCTCAAAAAGGTTTTTTCATTCCTTATTTGTTTTATTTTGGCTTCCTGGCATAGAAAGTATCCATGTCAGCAGTTTATGAGATACAGACCATCTTTCACATGAGTCAAACTGGACTGAAATTATGTGGGTTCTATATAAGGACTCATTTAGACATCTTGAGACACCTGCTTTAACTCAGAGAAGATAAATTTTTGACAAAAAGTTAGTTTAAAAAGTGGAAAATATATTCCTTAAGGCCTTCTTTATTCTAAAGGTGTCAGCCTTTTTAACCAACACTAGAAGTTTAAACCATTTACAGGAAGTAATCAGGACATCTTTAATTCAGATATCAAACATATTTTGAAAATATTGCTAAGCCAAAATGAATACGTGAACTGTAAAAGAATTATGATATTTGGGTAATTATATTAAGTTCTTAAAATCGTGTAAAAGATAGGAAATATCCAGAGGTACAATACATGTGTGAAAACATCAAGGAAGGTAAGATACCGCTTTAAAAATGTTATTTAAATAAGTAATTACTCATTGCTTTGAGAAAGAAAATTGTTGGAACCTCTTAGAGTGAATACTGTTACCATGAGCATTTATTAACATGCCAGCTACACGTTACCACGACAATGGGCTACAGAGGTTTCAGAATGTGTATACAGTAGTACTTGATTGAAACAGATTACAGAGAAATATTGAAATGCATTTTAAAAGCCCTTTAAATTCTAACTTTTATAGCAGTATGTTCCCTACACCTGCTCAAAAAGATCGATTTTATTTCTCTGACCTTCACACTGAAACCTTGAAGGTTTTTTTCTGTTTATTGTTTTGTTTGGGTTGGTTTGGTTTTTTAATAATAAAGGCAGAATGAAATGATGGAAAAAAGGTTTCCACAACAGGAAATCAAAGTGTGTACTGTATTCAAATCCCGTAAATAAAAGATTTCACAACCTGAAAGAAAAAGCCTAGCAATCCATTACAAGTAGCAAACAAATGTATCTTTCTGAAGAAAAAAAACCTGTCAGAGTTTCCAGGTTTACCAAGCAAAAAATAAAGCCTCAGTGCCTTCTATAGATTCTAACACCAGCACTGTAGCACAGCTATAAACTCCACTGCCACAATTTTCACCTGATTGTTCTCACCAGGAGTTACAGAAATGGAAGCTACAATACACAGGAGCAAGGCAATTTAGCACAATAATAAAAATATTACATCTACCCACAATTTTCATTCCCATTCTTAGTGAAAACACTATGTCTTTGGTATAGTACTTCACTTTTTTTCTTGTATAAAAGTAGTCTAGGTGAATTCTTGCATCTAATGAAAAAAAAGTAACTGTGGTAGTTACCTAACTTAGAATTCCCTGAGACAAAACAGACAAGAAAAAGTAAGAAACTCAGCTTTAAGGCTATAAACCAAAATCAACGTGCCATTTTCTGGTTGTTTGTGTGTTTTTTTTTTAATCACTCCTGCAATCATAAAGATTTTATATCTACCTGTGCTGCAGCCCAGATACAGTCTATATGTTGAGTACTAAGTCTCCCTTCAGCTGCTAGAAAATTCAGAATCACTTGGCACTGTTTGATGATCTGCAAAGCGAGAACACATTGAGGAAAGAGTTACTAGAGCAAGGAGTTACTCCTCTATGTTTATATGAAACGTAATAATTACTTTAGACAAACCTCAATATGTAAATTTGGTCCAAAAATGTGCTCCACTACATTGTTGCTGATAAGCCAGTCTGCAAGCTCTTTTGCAATTGACCTGGAGATGGAAAAAGAGGGGAAATATGTAAAATTATCTGCCTATAACATAAGCACTGTGCTCTTCCCTAGCACAGCATGTCTTTTAAATGGATGTCTGTCATTGTAGAACATACATGAAAACTTTTTGGAACAAAAAGCACATTCAACTTTCCTTCAGGTAGGAAGCAAATGATTTTCCGGAAGCCTAATGCCAAGTCCCAGCATTTCCCACCGGCCCTGCTGGATCACTACCAAACATGCAACCATCAACGACTCCACCGATGTTATCGGAAGAGCTCAAGAGACCACCTGCAGACCACTTTCAAAGATCTCTCAGGTAAGATTTCGGTAAATGTTGCTGTTTAATCCAAGTTCAGCCTGAAATTCCAGAACTATTGAGTTTACAAATGTAGCTACAGGTAGGAGTGATAGAAAGTATTTTTAACAGAAAACCACTTAAATATGTTTTTTATTCTCTTGCATAAATAGCACCTCATATAGCTTCCAAAACCTCTGTTTTACACGGTCATACTTACAGACATGTAGCATACAGACACTTCAAAATTCTCATTTTATTTCACCCATAACAACAGGGACCTTCACCCACTGCCGATCCAGAAGCAAACATTGGAACAGAGGAGGACAAGGAAACGGGATTGTTGAACTTCCAGAAAGGACTGCCCTGTCTGGAAACTAGTGCATAAGCTCCTTTCTATTCCTCCCTTTCAAGCAAACGTTTGTTTACCCAGATTTTGGCACCAGAAGCAATTAGAGGACATCACAGTATTTAAAGCACAGCCTGTAGTTTAAACGGCCCTGGAATAAAAAGCGCTCTGTTTCACCAGGAGGAGAGGATGGGAGGGAGGGAATGTCTTGGAGGACTACAGGAAGAATTATTTTTACCACTGCTATCTGTGTCACATTTATGGTCGCTATTAAATTCCAGGACTGCCAATCTTTATCATCTGCAATAAGAAAACAAGATCCTTTAGGTAAAAAGAGATTGCCTTTGGAGGCTTTCCAAACAGGATTCACTTTTCCAGGGCGTGCTGCCAGTTCTTCAATTGTTTTGCATCGCCTTATCCCTATGGATGAACTCAGTGTAGTTCCTGTAACTCAACACACCCCATTCCTACACTGTCCTCTTCTATTCTAATTCCAGGACATGGGGAATCAAATATTTTTATGTTGTTCAAAGAAGACAATATTCCCCGACATTTAAGTAATAATTGGCTTGCAAGGTACCACAATTTACCAACAGTATCATTTACGGCTTATTAATTAGTTCTCATAGTATAAAGTCAGTTTGACAGGGCATCTGCTCAAAGAGGGATAAAAAGGACAAACCAGGTCCCTTCCATGAAATTCAGATCTACTTAACTTCCTACAGCCTCACTTCAAAACAAAACCAAAACCCAACCACCGCCCCCAACACCCCAAAGATGTTTGCCCCAAGCCAGGCTTTGGAGTACGCACTTTATAGACTTATTCAGGGCTTGTCTACCAAAACCTGACGTAAGACCTTTTTCACACGTGAACTGTGATTCTGTAGATTTTGCAGTCGAAGGAACAGATTATTCATCTGAATATATGCTACCAGTCTCCTTCAGCAACAGCCATGGCTCTAAAACTCATGCTCTTACCCCCCTGCCTCCATGCTGATAAGCAGAACTTACCATAGTGGCATTGCTCATATAGCTCAAGAGACTGTAGCTCTGTTGCTTTCTATTTTGTCAGACAGCTGGCAGACTTGATATTACAGATTCATCTTAAACCAAAAGTGCCCAATTCACACTCTGAAAACTGAACGCAGCCTGCAAAAAAGGTTCCTTGAACTTACGGCCTCTTTGCCCCAGCTCCTTCTTTACATTGCTTCTCCTCACTGTGAGCAGAAGTATTGCTGCTACATGACCAAAATACAAGCCAAAAACTTCACAGTTTGCATTTTGTACATATAAACTGTACACGGATCTGGTCACGTGAGTGAACCTACACCCACTAGATGCAGGAGACCTGAATGGATGCCCTTCTGGTTATAAAATGTGAAGAAAAATCATTGCATATGGTCCTCCACAAGAGTTAGAAGCCTTAACAACTGGATCATATGTCAATGGAGGTAATTTGGTTCCAGAACCACTTACTGTCTTCCCGGATCTGAATTTCTAAACCTGTAGCTTTCAGAATGACTCCCAGAAAAACACTGCTAGATTCACTAGGCACCATTACTATGAAGGGACCTATTACTCAGTGTCTCCTCAAACGAAACACTTCTGCTAGTGGCACAAAGTCCATCAGACATTGTATCCAGAGTTATCTGTTGGATTTCAGCTACCCCAAAGGAAAGAACAAAACCTCTCTTACAGAGTAAGTTCCGTCACGTTTTATCAAGTATGGCAGCTCTCTATCTCTAGTCTGCAACTTTTTTTTTTTTCCCTGAGAAATAATGGATTATTCCTTTGAAGAAATGCCTTTTCTTTTACATAGATGTATTCTCAGGGGTAAAAACCTCTTTATCCTACCGGTGAGCTCAACTGTGATAAATGCCATCTCCGATTTCTGAAGGTAAACATTCATTTGATATGGATTTGTTGAGGATGACCAAAAACAAGAGGATCCTTGTGAGAGGCAGAATGCAGCTTTTGTGTTTCCCAGAGAGAAGTGTTCCTCCCAGAAAGTTTTGCTGAGGGCGCACCAATCACTACATATACTGCCTTTTAAAATGACAAAGTTATTATCAGCACTAAGTATTTGAAATATATTTACTGATAGCTGATTCAAGGATTCACCAAAGAAAGCTGATTTCAGTGTGAATGAAGAATGTCTGATTTATTTCCTGAACACTTCCATTTCAGGAAATCAGGTTTTTTCCTCCAGTGGTTTTCCAAGCTCCTTCATAAGTTTCCCCACCTTCTAGCAGAGTGAACATTTTAACTCACAAGTAATTCCAGAACTTCACATAAATCAAAATAAACCCCAGACTGGATAAATTAACCTGATTTACGCTTGTATATTGTCACATACCCTGTTGTACTTCGGTAATTACCGAAAGCCTCATAGCCTTGCAAAATTCCAGATCAACACTCAAGTTCATAAAAATGCACTGAGTTATGAGCTGCCTCAATTAAACAAGACAACCTAGAACAACTATTAAAAGATTTAAAGGGCAATTTTCAATGTTTTAGAATGTGGTTTCATTTCAATTTCTAGCCGTGTTAGAATTTCTTTCATATAGTCTGCATGTTTCATTCTTCAAGAATTTTTTCACAGAGCAATTGGCAAATTATTGTACAACTATTACTATACGACATCGCTAAAATTAAGGCAATTTAGCAAGAACTCAATTTTCAGTAAAAATATGCTCAAATTTTCTTTTAAAAGAAGATCTTCAAAAGGTTATAGAAAAATTGTCCTCCTTCATAGTGAAGGAAAGAGCGAGAGTGAAAAACATGCATTATTATCGAAGTATAGTTACGCTTTTCCCTCTAACATGAGGGCAGTAGTACAAAGAATGGTTTTATAAGTTAGATACCCAAGTCACACAGACCTTAGTAGTAAGAACATTCACCTTGGTAATAACAGGTATTAGCTCTTTTTCATGGATTCAGTAACTGGGATAGCAAGAGAAAAAGTCATTTAAAGAACTTGACACTCTATGTTGTGGGTGAGGGAGGAGGAGAAGAGAATGACAAAGTAAAGGCAGCTGCTACTCTAGTTTAATCGTCTCTAAATCTTCCTCACACTGGAAATCTACACCGCATACTGGCGTAGGTGATCTCCAGACTTAATCAATTTCCCCCCAGACTTCTAATTTAAATTCACTGACAATTCAAGCCTGTCAAAAATAACTGGTTTACTTCCAAGACATGAAATTCAAGCACTTCTGAGATTACTTTCCCCAGGCATTCCATGAGGCTGTGAGGAAGAATGGAAGCAACACAGTTTTGGATATAACCTGATTTTTTTGAACTGTACTTACAAAAGGCGAGTACTAGAGCTTCACTTTTGTTCATTACTGTAAATAAAACTATCTGGAAGGAAACTGCAGTTCACACATTTTCCTGGTAGAGATCAAAGAACACCTCTCTATAAGAGGACTGGATTAAAGTCCTTGAAACATTTTAATCTAAGGCTGTGGTGCAATACTTGGTAGCCACATGATGACCCTGATCCAGGAACAAATCCCCACAGCAAAATAACACCCCCAAAGAAAAACTCATTTATCCAACCAGTCAATTCCCAACATAATTCACCAGGCAGCTAAAAAACACCAGCTCAATACAGGATGAAACACAACAGCAAGTCAGCACCATCACCAGCACCAACACACATTCAGGCACATTTTTTTTATTTATGAGCACACATCTTCTTATTTGATGCTCCAAAACCAGTACTCCGACATAATCTTGAATATTTATTAAACAATTGTGTATGTCACCAGAAAAGAAACATTAGTAGCTTAGTGAAAAGAATTGCTACTATTTTTTTCAGAGAAAATCTGAAAGGATCCCTGGAACGTGGAACAGAGTGAGGGGAAGAGGTGTTTAAACGATGCTGCCATAAATTCAGCTGATGAGCTTAGATAAAAACTGAAAAAGCAAGAGTTAACGTGAGCTAAGAGAACAGCGGTGAAGGGAAAAAGCAACAGAACTTGCAGTTTAATAGTTCAGTAAATAAGGAAAGAGAGGAAAAAGAAAGGAGAAGAAATAGTCGAGATCTTTCTGTTCACGGGTGAAAGGCAATTTGGACACCTGAAATTACTCTGTAGGAAGCTTTCTAAGTGAGGGTAATCAAGTTTTCAAATGTGGCAGGAGGTCGTCTCAGCATCAGCCTGAATCCTGAAACTCAAATGCTTGGCTGCCTGCCAAGTGAAGGGCAAAACAAACCATCTCTTTACACAGGTTATTTCCACAGGCTGACAATGCCCTCATTAAGGAAAAAACACCATTTATTCCTCTTGTGGTTCAAAGAGCACAAAAAACCCCCCAAAAAATCTTTCCCTCCCTGAAAGGCATGATAATTTTTCACTAACCAACATCAGCAAAATAGTTGTTGGAATCACTGCTCAAAGACCTGGAGCCTCTTCCGCTCAGTCTCGTTATTTTTAGTTCATCAGGTTTCACACCCTTCATACCTTAGATCGCAAAGAATTCGATTCTGTTGTAAGAGTCAGGAATAGCTAAATTAAAGGTGTAACTCTGAGCGATATTATGAAGTTGAGTCATTGAGACATGGCACATATCTAGACAATGCGCGTGCTCAGTCACAAACCCTCAACCCTAGAGAAGACAATCGAGTAAACTAAATCTAAAAAGACACACAAATACCTACAACTAAAACCCTGATGTCTCTGTCTTAGCGTTCTGCTGCTTTTAAGGGCAAATTTTGTGAAAGTCAGTGTTTTCCTAGAGAGAAGATGCTTCAGTTTGTTCTACCACGGAAAAATTTGCAACCATGCAGATAAAGGCGGGAAGCTACCGTTGCAAAATATTTGCTAAAAAATCCTGATGATACTTCCAAACAACAGGGAAGAGCTAGGACTAACTGCAGCTCTTTTTTAAAAAACAGACACCTCCCGCAAACCCACCTTAGCAAGACACAGAAGGAGAAATCCCAAAGGTTGACAGTTCCAAACGCATCTGGAAAAGTCAAAACACACAACGGGGATGACCAGACATAATGCAAACCATCTTCCTGTGATAAACCTGCGGAGGCTACAAAGGTATAAAATCAATCTTACACTTCCTTCCTCCACTAAAGCAAGAACATAGGAATGAAAAGCTTTCTTTTTGCCGCTCATTCAACCACTGCCAACTCCGTAAGTGCCTTCTCATCCAAAAATCTCTAATGAGAGGGAAGCTTTGTACTGAAAAGAAGTGTAGCAGTGAGGCATTTGCCCCAGCCTCCTGCCCCAGCCTCCTGCGATTCTTTGGCTGGAAGAAAACGGTGATTTTTTAAAAGATACCTGGAGATAAGCAGCAATACTTGATACCGATTTGTGCCCAGCTTTTCAGGTAAAACACCAGAATGACTGGAATTCAGATTAAAACAAATAAAAGAAATCACATACTACAGAAGCGTAAAAGAAGCTCTTGTGTTCCTGCTGCATTCCTTTCCAATGACAGGCTGTTTACAGGCCATCCTTGCCAAGAAAGTAATATCCCAAATGAGAATTTGACAATTTCCTTCAGCTTTAAAATAACTCTGATGTTCTTGCACAGCACATCTGCTCTTCTGCAAGGAAATTTAAGCACCCTTCTCTTTCTCCCCAGTCGATAACTTTCCTTTTTTACATTTGACACAGAAAATCCAACAGCTCTTTATTAGGTTGAACTGGCAGAATAATTTGTTCAATGTTCCTCAATTAGTTATGACTTGGTAAAAACTGTTACATTCACAATGTGCTTCAGAACATAAACTAACCAAGAAACACCTCAGTCCCAGATTTTCCATACGAAGGAAGGAGGAGAAGAAATACATTAAATTGAGGTTTAGCAGCGTAACAACACACCAAAAACTGGCAGTACAATACAGAAAATCCCCCAGAGCCAGCCAACCACCTCACACACCACGTGTTATGTTCCTGTACTATTTATTTCTACTGCTACAGAACTAGACGCTTTGGAATTTACCCAATACCTCTCCCAGGGCACAAAATATCTATGAATAATAATGATTTATAAGTAGATACTGTATTAATATTATATTGAAGTAATAAGTATGCAATAAATGAATAAATATGTGTGTATAAATGTAATAAATACATTTATTACAATAATGCACATTTTTTGAAATGTACACAAGCTTAATGACGTTACATTCAGGTTTCATCAGATCATAGTAAGGTATCTGTGTCACAATTGATGAGAGTTGGTTTTTTTTTCCCTGACACTGTGTATCAAAATGGATTTCTGAAATAAATGCATAGTGTGGATACATGTTCACCTGTTGATTTAGTGACAAAGCACAGGAAAAAGTTGGTCACAAGTGATTATTTGTTTTGTATTCTCAAGGTAAGGGAAGCAAAACTGCCCTAGATTCTGACTTTTTGTTTTTAAAATACCAACCTATTGCCATGAATTTCACTTCAAAGTTGTTACTTACATGAGATCTACAGTATTGACTGCTGCCAGATTTCAATAAGCAGGTGTCAAAATAAAAATATATATAATAAAACCACCCAGACAAACAAAGGAAGCCAGCTGCTGCTCTAACAGATTTCTCATTAATGAGCAAAAAGATAGTGGAGAGTGTGTGTCTGGAGTGAAACAGATACGCACACAGATACAACCCCCAGGAGAAATGTACAGAGTATTTATATCGCACCTCAAGATATACGTCAAGAGTGTATCACAATCCTAGATTTTACATACTTGCCCTATTATTTCAAAATAACAGTTCTTTCAACTACCAAAAGACATTTTTTTGTCTAAATTCTAGACAGCTCTAACCTTAAGTTTAGAGTTAGTACAAAAATCAATACGTTTCCTCACTGGAATATAATCCCACACACGAATCTTCTTGGAAGTCCCCTTTAGAATTGCTAAATTCACCTGAATTATACAACTACGGACTTTGAAGACAAACAATGGAGAGCATAGCCTTACGGACTGGAAACGTAGTAACTAGGCTGGGAGCCAGCGATGGCAAGACAAGTCTTAGTTAGCTAAATAATCAGGAAAAATGGGAAGACAGCAAAAATACTACTTAATTATGAATTAGCTGATTCTTATTATACATCAAAATGGAAGTAATAGCCCGTTATAGGTATTTATTATTTCAGTATCGACATTTTTCTAAAGGTTACCTTGACTCTATCTTTTAAGACAGCAAAAACCCCAGAAACATTTAGAACATGTTTTCAAAGTTACCACTTAAAACCGTTTATTAAACTCCTGATTAGAAGATCTCTAACAAATGCCTCAGATTATCACTACTCCCCACTATGTATAATCCAGAACAACAATACAGAAGAACTGCAATCATATAGTGCACTTTAAGTATTTGTAATAATGTTCCTACTTACGTTTCCGTGTCTGAAACTAATGACTCATTATTACACACATCATTGAAGGTATGAAGTTGGTTCTATAGTTAGAAAGAGGAAGAAAAAAATTAAAATTTCATCTAAATATTTTTAGGTACTTTTCTTATATTTAAAAACAGTGACAGTAAACATTTTTTTCTAGTACTTCCAAAGTTTTAAAATAAACCGCTTTGACGAAAATTTGAACAAGCATCCTAGTAGGCAAAAGGGATCAATTTTCTTTTTTAATCAACCTTTCTTTCCTTAAAGCAATTAAATGATGTTAGCGAACTCCACCCACTCCAGAAATCAAAACAAAGTGTGTAGCAGTCACTTTGCACAGAGGTTTTAATGAGATACAAAACACACACTCTGGAAACTGATGTTTTAGGATGAGTTTCCCCATTATCGTAACACTTACTACAACAGCAAAGATTTCTTTTGTCACATTATCAGTGCTGAGGTCTAAAAACTGGAGAGTGAAAATTACATGGTTTTATATGAAATGAAGCTTTCAAAGGTATTTGAACTGATAAATTCAAGATCACAGAGAAAAAAAAAACCCCTTTTAACGGTTTACATATCTCTCCCACCCTTTTCCTCAGCATCAGCTTTCCAGTTACAAAGCCATCTCTATGGCTCTGTAGCCAATTCTTTACATGTACACAGTGTTTTAATAAATATTTAAAATCACATAATACAACACTTGTAATCTTGTTTCTTATTAGTAATTTTGTTTTCAGAAAATTTTAACACAGTAATATGAATTTTTGAAATTCAAATTAGACTTGTTGCATAACTTTGTCAAAATATTTACTCTTTTCTTTCTTGAAACAAGTCTGGTACATGCACTCTGTAATTCAGGTGGCAGTTAATCTCCTTCAGACTTGACACAAAGATTTATTCTTGTCTAATCCCAACAATTTTCAGGGGAAAAAAGTGTTTTTGAAGAAATGAAATTGAAAATACGCATTTAAATTAGTGACACGCGAGAGCCTGAGTACACAATTATTAATAAGTTATTAACAGATACTTTCAAATGAAATACACTTAGGAGTGGAAAAACATGTGAACAGAACTTCGTGAAGAAATTGGTATGACAATTAGAATTGGGCCAAATAAAGAAGTGAAAGTTCACTGGCTTTTCTGAAGACTCGTGCCCCAACTGAAAATGTTTTGCAAGCAGTCAAAGGATGAAAGAGACCTGAAGTGCTACTACCACCAATTTTAAATCCATGGTCACATGTTGATCCAAATTCCCCACAGAAACTCCTTATCCAGGGGAATATTGACAAACGGTGTCCTTTTTCATTGGAATTTCGACAATAATTTTAACTGAAGTATCAGAATTCTGACACAACAGTGGAGAACAAAGCACACACGGGGTAGTGTTGCACCACTTCATTCTCACTCACCTCCTAACTTTTCTTTTTTCACTTCACGTTTCCTTACCATGAAATGCCGGAGGGAATAAAACGCTTTTACAATTTTTTACCATAAGTAAGAAAGAAAATAAAGACGCCTGTGCCCAGACGCTCGATTAACGTAACACAAGTGTGTTAGTTACCAAGCACAACAAAGGTATGAAGTCTTCAGCAATGAAAGCTGAGAACAAAAACGCCTCTCTCGAGCTAGTCTTGTCTCAAGATCCAGGCATCAAAGGTAATTAAACGTTCGACACAGGAAACCAATGTAAGAAGAATAAATACGAACTGCTCCAATGTTGCACTGAATTTGTCCAGGAAAAACCTAATGATGTTGCATTTGCATTTTCACTAACCAAGCAAAAAGGGGCTGAAAAACTGACAAGGGGAGGATGGCCAGACCAGTTATGAGCATTCATTTTCACATACTCCAGTTCAAGTGGCAGGACAGGAAAACAGAGTCCTATCTGTGAGAGAGAAGAGCTGAACCACCTCGACAGATGACTCAGAGAGGAAATCAAAGAGAAACAAGGTAACAGCAAAAATAAAGCTTCAGGTATAGCTTGGTTCAGATTTTACTGTTCTTTTCTGTAGCTATTTTCAATTTGATATTCAACCACTCAAGCTTCGACTTGGCTAAAATTAACTTCCATGTGTCTGTCTTCAACCTCGTTTTGTAAATAAGAACTTTAGTCAGATGATACAGCACATTATGTATATGCTGCTCTTCACGGGAGGCAAGTCTATATTTGATGGTAAGCAAATACAATCCCTGCATGCCATACAGCATGTATTCTGTGAGTCTCAAGAGGTTCCACGAAGCTGAAAGGTTTAATTTTAGGACTGGTCATGTTAGCTGTCAGACAGGAAAAAAAATAAATTCTCTTGGCAGACACAAATCAACACCTCCGTGTTAGAAGAGATTCATCTGTTTAGATTCATTGATATTTTTGGTCAAAGAATTCTGTCTCCACGGTGAGAGCAAGCATACATTTATCTTGCAAAAGGAACAATCAGGGAAGCTACAGAAATTATTTAAGTAAATCTGGTTTAGTCTTGATCTTGTGAGTTGGAATTAGAATCTGCATCTAAGAACTTGCCATATGAATTTTCAGAAGAAACATTTCTTTGAAATAAAGTAGATACTTTAAAATATTTAGCACAATTTTCGTGAAAGTTTTCTTTGAATCTTCATGTGTATTTGCAAAACGAAATGAAGAACTGCTTCAAGGCTCAATTTTTGGTAAATGAAAGTCCAGGAAAGGAAAACATTTCGTAGTTGCAGGTATCGTGGTTCTAAAGTCTTGAATACAAAACAGGAAGCTGAAATTGTCTTGGTTGGGAAGAACATTTCAACCAAATTACTTTGACAAATGCTAGCCATCAGAGACATGAATAGAAAAAAGAAACTTCAAAAAAAGTCGTCATGAAGGTACATCTGTAATAGAGAAGGTTGTGTGAAAATACTAATGAAGCTGAACTACAATCCCTCCCTTGTAAACACATCTTTGTTTGCAAAGAGGACTCAAATCTTGGTAAAGAGGTAGTCAAAATTTCTCTAAAATTTGGTTCAGATTTCACACTCAAAGTTGCACAGACCTGGCAATTAAAATTGTTCCAGGCAAGGTACACAGAACTAAATGAAACAAAATGCTTCTCATACTCAAAAGTCAAATGAGAAAAATCAAAAGATGCTTCTTCCAACAATATCTTCATAAGATCTTCAAAAAGAGAACCAAAGATGAGAAAATTTCCTATGATGTGAACGAGAAAGAAGACTAAACTGTCTCAGTGTTCCAAAGCAGTTTTAGAGACTATTCATCTAAAGAAATACTCACTAAGTTATCAACAAAAAATATTCCTTTTTTTTTTTTTTACCCTCTGAAATGGAACTGCTTTAGTCTAAAAATACTGCAAAATTTTGCTTCTGGTAATACATGTTTGTTATTAAAAAAAACCTCACTTTTACAGTCATGTTTATCAATCATAACAGGTCAAAACACATAACTACTTGCAATTACACAATTTCACACTACCTTATATGAACCATAGGCCTGACAAAAATAAACTGATGCATTCTTATTTTCAAACTTGCTTTTGGTAAGGACACACAAAAAGATATATGTTAGTAGTTGAACAAGGACAGTTGTACAAAACCAAAGTACTTATCAGAATAAAAATGGAAGATAGTTGGAACTACGCAAACATTGGAAATTTTCTTTTAAATCAATTATATTGAAAACTATATTTTCCCAAACTCTGCAGAATAGAATAAAGGAAGTTACTTGTATGCCTAGTTGATGGCCATAGTTTAAAATGTTCCTGTCAGATACTATGAGATACCTGTGACTGTACAAATAATAAAACACATGGCAATGAAAAATCAAAATGAAAAAATACATTCTATTTTCACCTAAGACTTCATCAGCTTTCTGAAGTTTTGTTCGACATATTCAATTTATGCTAATTAATTATGTCAGAAAATTAGAATTCAGGCCCTGAGTCTATTATATGTAACATTTATATAAGTAATAATTACCTATGTATATAAATTGCCTATGCATCTAGGTTTTATTTACAGTATTGTCACTATTTCTTCCAAAAGTTAACTTTCTCTGTGTCTTGCTTCAGCACGTCTACTGGATGAACTGCGTTATGTTTTCATTCCTATAATGCACAACTGAATGGACAATGCATTCAAGCCCAATAAATGCAGTTACCTCTAGAAAAGCATTTGATTAACACTGAGTGGATGTAGTTCACAGACTATTTTTTAACTTAGTAGGTCACTTACCTATGTAAATTAAATATTTAGTTAAAAGCCACCAATAATCTGACTGGAAGTACTTAGCGGTTACTTTAAATTGCCTTTTATTACAACAATTTTAAGTACTTCTATGTGTAAATATAACGAGAAGCAAAGTCAAATTTAAGTAAACTTATTCTGTATTTACTGACAGTGCTGAGGAGAGTCACTGAGCGATACTAAGTAATCAGCTAAAGCACAGGCAGCCAAATGCCTTCAGAAAATTCTACAAAACTTGAGAACATGTTTGCTCATTCTAGTAGAGTTTGTTCCTATTCATCATTTTGTGCATTAAAGCAAACACGACAATATGAGCTACAAATCTTCAATATATACCCGCCAAAAAACGTGGTTATAAGAGTTTAGTGGGGTAAATTGTTCAGGCAACGTGCTACAGCTCCACGTCCTGCAAAACATAGTAATCACTTGGACTCATCTCCCAGTGAACCCTCTGTTCACAATCACAACTATAATTTCCTTAGACTGCAAATAAGAGGATTCTGCTGGTTTCACACATTAAAACAAGCCCACAAACAAGTCTGTAACTCATAAAACACAAAAAGAAACATTGTTTTCAAAATATTATTTATATTTTTAAAAAGTTCTTACTGTTATTTGACTCAGCCCAGCCAATCTCATTGTTAGAGTTGGAGACATGAAGTATTTAAACGCAAGATCAAGACTTTCTTTATCAAAACACAAGGCTGTATCCAATGGTTCTTTTACTGTGCTCCACATTAAATCTGCCATGTTCCGGGCTGCACTCTGTCGCAACTCCTGGTCTGACAGTTTACATAAATACCTAGAATAAATTACAAATGAAAGAAGAGAAAGAAAAAAAAAAAAAAAAAGAGTATGATTCAAACTAGAACATTCCTGGAACAGCATCTTGATTATAGCAAATATAGATTTCCCATAGCTGTAAAAGTACCGAGCCTCAAAACACTACTGTCAGAAGCTGGCACCAGTAAAAAAAAACACCAAGGAAAAACAGAATCATGCAGAGTATTTTAAAGAGTAAATAACTTTCTTATTTTAAATCTCTACAGATTTCTTTCAGTCCACAAAATGACAGGCAACCCATGGAGTTCTTCAGAAACGTAGGCTGGAAGCCTAAACCTTGTCTGTGTATGATGAGAAGATGCTCTCTCCAGATCATGTTCAGTTATTTTATTTTAAACTGAAGTGTCACAATCCGCTTAACATATTAATATACGTGAAAACTGAGTTTCTGGAAACAGCACCGGTGGAACTCCAACATGCTCTGACAGAGGAATACTCTAAAGGTTCAGATATCCCTGCTTGTGGCCTCGGTCATGGAACAGGAAAAAAAAATATATAATTGGGCACTTAGGTTCTGACACAATTTGAGTAAATGTGGGACACCCACGTTTTTCCTGCCATAGCCATTCGCCAGCTGTGCTCGTACACCAGCTCCCCCCGTGCCACAGTGTGGCTCTTGCAACAGGTTAGTACAGGAACACGTGCCCAAGTTCTTTCTCCTCTTGACAGTAATTATGATCTTTAAGGATGCATGAGAAGCAAAACCAAGGATCCTAAGAATCATACAAAGAAACCAGAAATGCCAGAGAACTTTAAACAGCAAAGTTCTTCCAGCTGCAGACATCTTAGATAAGGGGTCATGTAATAATGCCCAATGAGTTGTATTCTCCACGGACGGGAGGCAGAAGAAATAATCATTTATAAAAATGAACTGACAGAAGAGAGGACAACCTTAGTCTTACCGAAGCAACTTCAAGATCAAGACACACCAAGAAAACGTATACTGAAATGTCTGTAAAGTTCATATATAGAACACTGACACAGTTGAGAATTTCTTCTAAACTGAACGCATAAGAGAAAAAAGTTTAGAAACAAGCTTTCCTGCGCTCATTTTGAAGCAATTAAAGATTGCACAGTGAAAGGTACATGCATACAAGGTTAGCAAAATTAATTTTTTTCTGCCGTACTTCAGCATTTTTAAGTTTCAACTACACCCAAACTAGATTTAACTACACACAAACGCGTTAAAAATCCATTTGTTTGACAGCCTAAGCCTGGATCTATCCTTGGAGACCAGCCAAATAGATGTACGAATCTTTTAAAAAACACAAGAGATATTAAACTACACTTAACTAGATTTATGCACCATTCCTTTGCATTTACATCATATAAACATCAGTAAATTTTTTTAAAAGCAAAAATACAGGCCCTGATTCTTATTTAGATTGAGGCCCTTTTTCACAGCTCTTGTGTAGAGGCCTTAAAATAAACACACTTAAATGATACTTAAATGATAAACACACTTAAATGATACTTAACATTGTCAAACAGAAAAGCGACTTCAGTGCAAATAATCATAGAAACTGTAGAGCTATGAAGGAAATCACAGATAAGGAACAGCAGGACACAAGGAGGACTGTTCAGGGCCAAGGCAATTAGATCCTTTGCTGTTATTAACTGTGAAATTCGTCTTCTCTTGTGGAGCACTGGAAATCGGATCGTGGCAAGAAAGTAATGCTTCTGTGCTACAATCTCTAAACAAAAGAGGAGTAGCAATGAGAAGGGAATACTCATTTTTAAAATGTTCAGCAGCAAACCTGACCCAGTGACTTATCTCGAACCTACAGGCAGGTGAGAGGAGTTATGCTCCGATGAAAATAAAAATGCGCTTGTCCACTTTATGTAACAGAATCATCTGAGTATGACTGTCAGCAACCTCAGACCAGTTTTTAGCTCCCCGTTTCTATATCTAAACTGTAGTCAGCCCTGGCTCCCAAAGCTTTTCATTGTTCATGAACTCATCAAATCATACGCGATTGTTTCGGAAGAGCTCAAAGGTGATTAAGAAAACACGCTACAAAGTCTGATGAAGGAACTGTACTCATCTAGTTTAGACAATATAATAGTTTTTATTTTAATGCAATGGTATCAGTATAAACTTACTTTCATTCATAAAATTCACACTACAACAACGTTTGAGGGACATGGTTTAGTGGTGGGTTAATGGTTGAACTTGATCTTAAAGGTCTTTTCCAGCCTAAACGATTCTATGATTTTTAAGGTTCTTTCAGTGCATTAACTGTGTTTATTCCACACCTGAATGAGACTCGTGTCAAGTTTTCTGTATTATAGTATCATTAAAAGAGACTGTTTTTAAAAAAAGTCCCACTTTATAACTGAAACTACCACGTAGGTGCATTTTCACAGCTACAGCAGCACTTCAACAGCGTAATCTGCTTTGCTAAGGCCCTAAAGAAAGCTCCAGAAAATAGAGCGCTTCTAATTTGCGCATTCCAGGGTTTTTTAACACTACCCGGTGATTCTACAGAATCTACCTGTAGAAGGCAGCACACTTGTCTTTACAAGTATAACTGCATCTGCACCAGAAAATTTACTGGCACTACTACACTGGCCATATACGATCTTATCTTTACTATCAGGATTAAAACTATAGAAACTTGCAGAGTAGGCCAAGCCTCTTTTTTATTGGGGAAAGATAAAGTGGCCTAAACCCATCCGTATCAGTAAACTGGGTCAGTTTTATGCTTTTTACCAGTCGAACGTTACTATAAACAAAGAAGAAACCTTTAGTTAGCACTGGCAATTAGCACACATCTTCCCTCACCCTGACTTACCGTAAATTTGAGGCGTTGCTTTATGTAAGAGCAGCGATACTGGAGCAAGGCAAAAGGTCTGTTTAGCCCAAAATAGCCACTCTGAAAGCGGATTAAAAATTTATCCCATATATTAAAAAAATGGATGAACCCATCTACTGCTGCAAATTCATTTCTTTCTTTCTATTTATACCTTGGGCTCTCGTGAACCTATGTCAGTGAGTGTCAGAATTACGTCCGTGAGAAAAACAATCTCATTTCTCTTAAGTCTGCAACCTGGCAATTGTATTGTGTGTTCTCACCTTCTTTTTTTTTAAAAAAAAAAACCCTGTAAATTACCACTCCCTATTTATTGTCTTCATATCACTCCTGTAACAGTCATCTCCCTTTCAAAAAAAATCCTACTAGACTATATCTCTCCTTCTGTCCAGGTAATTTTTTGTCTCCTTCGTCACCCTTCCTATCACCTCGGTAGCTCTGTTATTATCTCTGTGAGATGGAACGATTGGAATTACATGGAGTATATAAATGTGAATATGTGACTGATTCATATAATGCCTTAATAATAGCTTCCATTCTGCCCTTCCTTTTTTTTAATGCCTAAATTTTTATCTTTTCGAGTTTGAGAAGCATTAAGTCTTAAAGGAATATATGAATGATACTTCAGGATCTATGTAACCTACTAAAGCTGGTATTTTTGGCTAAAAAAGACTTCTGGAAAGAAATATACCTCTTTTTATATATAAACATAAGGCATAGTCTATATATGTATAGGATCTGTCCTGGCATACTTACAATAAGCAGTGAATATCTATTATCTACCTTTAAGCAGCACATACACGTATATATTAATTTTTTAAAAATCAGTATTATTCTACTGAAACTATTTAAATCGGCTGTACTTGGGGATAGAGAGAGTTCAGTTTTAAACGTGCAGTTCCATGTTAATGTAATGCTTACAATCACATCTTATGCTTCAGGAGTCCAGCTACTCAGCTGTGAAATAATCTTTTTTCTCTTAATATGACTCCTTTGGATCACAGCTGCAAAAGGGCTATCTAGTAGAATGAGTCAATGCTCCTCAGTGATACGAAGAATTCACTTAAGTGCCTATTGTCTCCTGACTCGTCTACTCTTTGTACCTACAGCATAAATTTTCAGATTTTTGGAAGTGTTAAATATTTTGTGCCATTGAAAAACTTCAAGGCTTATTACAAGAGTTCTTCATGACATTTAGTAGCAAGGAGTGGTCTTGGGCACTCCCATAAAACCCAAATTCTTCAGAAAAATATTTTTAAGCAGAAGAATAATTTGAATTCTTTCAGCTGCATTCTCTCTCGCTGTATTCCACAGGAAGCATCATGGATCAACAGTTCTGTTCAGAGCTTCCACTTCATCTGCATATACCAGGGCCACGTGCCCTTTGCCAAGACTACACGGCTAACACAGGAGCAACCGCCACTTGCAATTTCCTCCCAATGTGCTCGAGCACAGAACGTTCTGTTTCTCCCTAACTAGGGCAAAGACACGAATCCAACGTAAAAAGCCTCTCAAGATCCATCTCGAAGCAGGAAAGAGGATAAAGAGAGAGGAAGAGAAAGGGTTAGAATGAAGTGTAATACTGGTCAGTGTTAATGCTACACATAGCTTTCAAGTTTTACTAGAGGAATATTACGTAGGTGAGACCAACTGTCACGTCAAAGAAAAAGGAATTTTAGGTCTTTTCCTTCATACTCTCCAGCACTTTATGGTGGTTTACAGAGGAACTTAGAATATCAGACATACAACTCTTATCTCTTACATCTCATGAAACTGGACTTCATTGCTAGTTGTCCTCTTTCTGAAGGATGGAACTATCTATGACACTTTCAATCAACAATCCTGCGACTGAGAAAGCACTGTCCTCAAAACACCCCTGTGTATAGCTACTGCCGTCTTGAGGGATTCAATATCTGGAACCACGTGGAGTATCTGTGATCTTGAGGTGGAAAATCATCAACTTGCCCTCATTTATATTTGCAATAAGTTATGACTCATTTCTTGAATCACTTTGTCAGTAAGTTTCTTCTTTTTTTTCATGAGAATTTTGCAATTTAAAATTCTAACGTATTAGGATCAATAAAATCTTCCGAGGAAGTCAAAACCATTTTGCTTCCTTACTGAATCATGTAACTTTTAACTTCATGTCCTTTATTTCTTTCCTAAACTGCTTAAAAACACAGGTCCTTCAGAGGCAAGATACTAATGCCAGTGCTCCATTCCTCGGGCAGAAAATAACATTTATTCATCTTTTTTTAGCAGCAGCAATAACGACAGGATTGTGTCCACCATCTTTGCAAATTCCAGCAGTGGTCTCCCCTACACAAATACACACTTTGCTACTCATTCCATCCACTGCTAGTAGAAAGAACCACAGAACCGGAATATAAAGGTTAACCTCATCTGATAAAAGATGCTGCTAAGATGCCAGTCAGGAGACCTCTCTGCTTCTGCTGAGCAGCACTCCAAAATGCAGCTCTTGCAAGGAATCCACACAAGCAGCAACTGGACTAACAGTCAGTCAGAGTTCACTCTAGACTAAAGCCCTCTCCGAGCCCTCCTTCTTAGCTTGCATAGCAGCAGAAGCTACTGCAGGATTGTTACAAAGGTGCTGTGCTGCTGTGCCCAGGATTATGTTTGCCTTTTTTTTTTTTTTTAAACTGAAATAAAAAGCAGATGGAGCCCTAGAGACCCAAGCTGCTAAGACAAGATCTGTAAGCTTGACAACCACATGGGGTGAGCTGCATACAGCAAGAAAGTCATCTTTTACCCAAAGCATCTGTGTTAACTTCTGTCCCACATAAAAGCTAGACGACTGCAGATTATTTTTGTTATACGGCCTTCAAGCTTCATGTCCCACTCCAAGTGCATCTTCACAAAAAAAGCTTTGGATTTCATAATGTTGAGAAATCCCAGATCTCCCATCAGGATTCAGATGTGAAAAATGGGAATGGAGAGAACATCCCCTTCCTGAACTGCCAGTGTTTTCCAGGGAGGTATCCCATGACAGTATTACCATTCTGCATGACATGAATGTATTGTCAATGCTAAGATCAAACATCAAGGGCAATATTTACGGCAAGAAGTTGCTGATATATCACATTCTGAATTAGATGCATGTATTCTTTGCGTAAAGTAAAGAAGAGACGAGGAGAACACGGGGGAAAAAAAAAATCTATTCATTCTAATGACCCTAATTACACCTACATTTATAAAATAGAAAATGCTCTAAGAATTATAGGATGACAAGCAAGTGAGGACTAACAGCAAAGACTGCAGGCTATGTTACTGTGTCTCACAAGTTCCTTCTTATCGGCCTAACAGTCGATCCCTCACTGTTCTTTTTAATTTCCATACATTGCAAGAAGAGAGGTAAGGCTCAGGACCAAATTCCCAGGTACATGAACAACTATTAATGGAATATGCATGGAGACTAGAGCCTGAAGATCCTCTGCCTGTCTTTCCTAGACTGCCTCATGATTAATAATTACCTTCACAAGATTTCCAAGATAGCACATCACCATTAAAAGGAGTGTACACGGATTGTCACTCGGGTGTGGTACGTTTTAATAAAAGATCAGAATACTCTTCTCTCTGCTGATAACATTTTGGTAGAGACCATGATATAGCAAGATAGATCAATAGTAAAGCCAGTGCTTAGATTTTTACAGTCAAAACGCTTTGCAATTAAAACTAGAACATTTTAAAATATGAAACATAGTTCTAAACCTCATCGTCCTGTGCACTTTTCTGTGGTCAATGCAATTATTTTTGCTAAGAGTGTGATTTTATACTTGTATAGTTAAGACAATATGATCTGTAAAGGCAGGGAGGACCAGGAGAAAAATACTTCTAATATTACATTTACAGGAAATCCAGAGCATTGGAGGAGCTGTGGGCTGCGCCCGCTTTAGGTTGTCTGCACCAGAAAAGTTTAACATTGGGCCACTGGAAGGAGAATTTGCTGTGACCACACCCCTCCGCCTCCATACACAAGATAGTTCAGCAGCAGCTCATGGGGATTTTTTCTGCTGTCCTGAGAAACCCAATAAAAAGAAATTGCTTGTATAATTAAATATCTTTGTAAGTACTTTAATTTTAAAGTGGTTTTTCCATGATAGGCAGCTTGATAGAAAGAAAATCTTTGGGACTGGATATATTTAGATCCATAAAAGTGCTAGTAGACTTTTGATCACACTCCAGTTCCTGCCAGCTGGAAATACAGCACACCAAAATGTGAAGCTGTGTTAAAACTCAGTGAAACTCAGTATATGAAAACTCAATGACTACGCGTTGCTCTTCTACTTCCATCGTCTCATTGCAAATTTGATGTCAAGTCTGATGAAGATACTGCAGTAAGTAAAACCATACTACAACTGAACCAGTCACGACATGTCGGAATGGGGCTGCATGTCACACTAAAAATGCTATTAACAAGATTGATCTGATTGATATGGAGATCTGATAGATGTAAGGAGATGCCCAAGCTAACTCTAAACATTACCTTCACTCTCCTTGTTGAAATTATACAGTCAGAGCAACAACTTGAACAATTAAAAGTGTATCAGCTGAAATTATAAATAGGTGCTGTCAAAAAGTCCCACAAGAAAAATTCTTAAATTAAAAATTTACCTGATAACATAAGTCCTAAAGGGTATAATGTGCTGCATGACAGCAGGGATGTGTAGCCATATTCTGATCTATAATGCAAAAACATAAATAGATAAAAATTTCATTAATAACATTTTATGAGAATGGTAAAAATGAAATAACTGCTGGTACATTTGCACGTGCAACCCCACTTTAAAAAAAAAGGCTTTGTTGTTTTTCATTCAACTTCAATTCTTTCCATGTCTTAACTTGGTAATTTTCAAAACTTATCCGAGGAATGCTTCTGTGACTTATATACAGGAGTTGCATCTTTTCTTCTAGATAACTGGAATATAGAAACTTTGTATAAATAGTATCATACTGCCTAGATGCCTCATTTTTATATTTTATGTATTTTCTTCAATAGGAAAAACTGCTACTCAGCTTTATGGGGTTTCTTTTCCCTTTCTCTTTTAAAATCTACAAGAAAATCATCCCATTCTTTCTCTTCCTTTCAAATCTCTCCTAAACTAAGTACAATTCTTTGACTTATGTTGATGTTTTGCTTCTTAGGGCTTATACATCCTATAAAATAAAATTCTATTTCATAACCAGTGATTAAGCACAGTTTTTTTTACTACCATATTTGCGTTCCCATATTTACCATTCTGCCTCTACCACCTTTGCAAAACCATATGCAGGAAAAAAAATGTATGCAGAGAAAAAAAAACCCTGAAACAGCTATTTAGCAGCGCTGTTAGGAAAAGAGGACCAACCAAACTACTTACACAGGCAAAGTCAGAAGTTCCATCTGCATTTCAAAAAGGAATGCTGAGCCTGTTAAACCTGTTACAGAAAGACAACTACGTGCCAGGTAAGGGATCTGGCAGAGATGAAATGTTAGCGGCTGTTACTACTTCCCACGTAATTTTGATCATGTGCACACACAACTCTTGTGAACGCCTAACTCCGTCCGACCAAAATTACTGTCATGTCCATTTACACCTCTGTTTATTCTCCAAAGAATGTTTAATCTTTGCGACTGAGGCAATAAATACTAAGGACTAAATTCTCACTAGGATTGTGGAAAATTTTGTATGCAGAAAACCTAAATTCTCCTCCTTGCTAGGACAGAAAAATATTAGGCTGTAGTAAAACCACCCCCAGCATTTGTTTTAAACATTTCGGGAATTAGCCAAACAACTTTTTGAGTCAGTTCTGAAAACAGTATTTTCAGACTTTTTCTGAAACGCAGAACAGGAACAATACCAACCTACTAACCCACCGGAGAAACCAACAAATCTTCACCTTGCAAAAGACCACATTTGGAATAAGCTTCTGATCCAACAGGCCATCTCAAGAAGAAAGAAATGCTGACTTCCCAAAGATAGCAAGCGTAACTAGAAGATGCTTGTTCTAGAAACAGGACTTAAATGCCATTTCTGACAAGGAATTGCAAGGATGACAAAGATGCTGTTGTATTTACATGGTCTGATTTTTAACACGATGTGCTCTTTTTCATATGCAGTATCAAGCACACCAAAAAAAAAAACCCAAACCAAAATTATTTCTTTGTGAAATAAATGTAGGAAATGCTTTTATAATTTTGGTTTTATAGCTTTCATTGTTCACAGTAATTTTCACTTTGTACTAATTCAAACTTCTACAGCCGTTTCATTCATTCGTATACTTGCGTTGCATACAACCTTCATCCTCAGAATTGAATTAATGGATAATTTCTCATGTTGTAAGTGAACATGTAATTTTCATTATTTACTCAAAAAAATACACTAAATTATTTAAAAATATATATAAAATGACATAAAAATAACATGTAAAACTCCATTTAAAACCCACAAATTTCATCGTACTTTACTTCCACCTGCTTTGAAGTCAAAGTATTTACTGCACCTGCTCTGTTCTCAAGCTGCAGGGGTTCTTTGGCTTTTTTATTATTTACTCTTTATTGTAGATAATTCATTTCTAAAAGGCAGTGCGTCTCCTAACAGTTTTTATTTCTGACCTAAGTTTTGACATTTCATACCGTAAAATTAAACCAACATTTTGGCACCCATCAGCATTATTTCAATTAATTCCTCTCCACTGAGAGGGCAGATATTCCTCCACAACATCCCCCAAACTGCAATGGTTCAGAATGAAGCAGTGACGGGCTTTCTCAGTGAAGTTTAAACGCTCCACAGAACAAGCTGGAGGTCCCTGGTTTCTCTGTGTCTGCTGGTTTTTTAAGGAGACCAACACAATATCAGGTAGTTAGACTGAGCAAATACCATGGAATAGGAAATCTAGGAAGAGAGGAGGAATCAAGTACCTAACTATAAACAGACAGCATAAGAAGGTACAGGTGGTCCTACCACCATACAGGTTGCTAAGAAAGCATCTGGCAGAGCCATGAGCTGGAGAAAAAACAAGAGTGCCAACTAGCCAACTCCCTGTGTGAAATAAATCGCATTATATTACATTTGCTGGCTTTATGTTACAAATATAAGCTTGTCTGACAAAGATTTACTCAAGTGAGACTTGCTGGATGAAAAAAAAAAAGCAAGAAAACACCTTTTCAGTAATTTTCATGTCCTCTACATAAAGGAGACACCAGTAATCACAAAGGAGTAGCTCAGTTCCCCACAGACTTTACTCATTTGTGGTAACGGTCCTTCTTCTCTTACATGCACCTGTGGAGTATACTTAATGAGACATCCACTTTCCTTTGTGGGAGAAACAAAGCAAAGGCTTTCCATACCACTAGGCAGCCTTGTCTACTAAGAGTTGAAAGTTACTGGTTGTTAGCAAATGATTTCTTTGACTTCACTTTACTGTCTCCAAATTCACCTATTTCTACTTCTTGGAGTTTACTACTAAGCCTTTTTAATGAGGAATTGATTGGTTCATCCACACTACAACCTTTCTGAAAATATTTCTGAAACATTTAAGGTAGGAGCTAAACAACTCGTTCATCTCACAGCCTTTAAAATAAATCCCAGCATGAAGATTTCTAGGAGTCTTTACCATAATGGCCACTTAAATGCCATTCTCAAGAGTTAGTGCAACTGTGAAATTGTATTTACTGTGTGCTGCGGCTCTGACTTTACCTGTTCAGTACCAGTTGGCACTGCAGATGAACCACTGTTCACTTAGCTGTTATCGACAGGGTCATTCATAAACCTCACACTATCTATAAAACCCAGAAACTTAAATGGATTGGGATTAAAACCTAGTCAGAGTAGCAGAGTTCCTACTGAGATCACCAGTATTTTGCTCACTAAAAAGAGAGTTTTGTGAATGCTTATTTTTGTTGTATTGGGAGTTTGGTAGATCATTTCACAGGCAAATGGAAAAAGCTATTAAATTATTTATATTTACCTAGGTTATATTAATTATAGAGTGAAATGATATAAACGGAAAAATGGAAAGAGAAGCACTATATCAAAATTAGAAGTTCATGCACCAACACAGAAGAAGAGAATTTTTTTTTAATGTCAAAAGGTAAAATGTAATTTGTCAAAAAAATTAGCTGCCTCCTCTGGAACTAATAAACATACTGCATTTGAAAATCAGGAGCACTGCTGACAAGAACATTGAGTGACACCACAATGCAGGAAGCAGATGAATAAAGCACAGTACAAAGAAAACATTTTCGTATACTTTCTGTAGTGAACTGACAGATAAAATCTAAAGATAATTTTTTTTTTAATAGTTTTCCTCTAACTCACACAGATTTGCCAGCAAAGCCAGACAGAATTCAAAAGAAAGATTCTAGCTGAATGGTAAAAGGTACAATTCTGGAAGAGGTTGAAGAAACAGTACTTCTGCTGGTTAGGTTTGGGTTGAATTTCATTTTATCTGGCAGCATTCACCTAAAATAGCCGCAAGAGACAGCTAAATGCATTGCCTACTAGAACAAAAGATAAATGCAAAGTTGCTAAGTAATTATCTGAAAGGAGAAACTTTGCTGAGAAGCATTTTTGTTTAGGGCACATCACTAAGAATAAAGTAAATAATTTATGTCAAGAAAAATAAAGACTTCAAAAAAAGGACCTAGAAGAAAGGCAGATGCCGTTTATAACGTGCACCAGTACGGGATATCTAGGAAATGGGATGCACAGGCAGAACACTTGGCAGAAGAAACTGCTGGTGTGATAGGGAGCTGCCGCTCATAATTCAGCGCAGCTTTGCCCCTTCTCAGAAAATATAAACCAAAACTAAAATGTGCAGAAAATGTTTGGTTCCTTAACCAAAATTCACTTCTAAACCAGAATAACCTCCAAGACCATACATTTTCTGGCAAATGCTTTGATGAAGACTGCAGGCTGCACTGACAACAGCTAGAGATGAAGAAAGCACCAGATGATCGCCTGAAAGCTCATCAGATCACAGAGAAAGGGCCAGAAGATAACTTATCTCCACAATTTAACTTGCAGAGCTCCTGCAACAGTCCTCCTGTGCAAGCTTACAGGAACGGAGCCTGTCATGGCCTTACTTATTTGTTCCCTGACCTACAAGCTAAGAACCATTACACTAAAAGGATCAGGAGTGAGTGATACAGATCACCAGCAGCAACTTTATTTCGGTCACTGGTTCCCTCTATGCAAACATATCCCACCGCTCACTTAGAACATCGCCCTGGCTGGTCAGTAACAGCTACAAGTAAGGAGACAAGACGTGTGGAAGGAAGGATCTGATTTTAACTACTAAAAACCACCATCAACGTCAAAATTATTTTAAACTCCCTTCACAAAGGCATAACAAGCTACTGTTTTCCTTTTTGTCCACATGTAACATTCACAAGACAGGTCATGACTTCTCGCTTTACACCAAGTCTTTCTACATCCTTCTTCAGAGACTGGGTTTTATTTCCATGACCAATCTCTTTCAAATCTCCACTAAAATCAATCGTGGTTCTCCTAGTCAAAAATCACTATTATTTCAAAATGGGGAAGGGATGAAGGAGATGTATTCTAAAACTAAGTAAAAATAAGAGACAGTTACCTCTATGCTGCAAATATATATAATGATATAAAATCACAGGAAATTGAGAGGAAAAGAAATCCACAGGCTTTTCCTTTGTGCCTCACAGGAAATAGGTAGAAAGTTAATATAGGCTGAAGAAGCCTAAAACATTTCCATGACAACTTCAGGGACAGAAATGACCTCTGACAACGTTCTTATAAGTATTTGTTGGGGCTGTTAAAATCTTCGTATCTGGGTACAAACTCGTAAACCTACTTGTGCGCTCACAGGAAGGCTATAGGGTTTGGATGATGAAAATGCCCAGCGGATCAGCCACCCTCACATTCCTAACAAGGAAAATCTTAAGTGTTTTTCTCCCTCCCTGGTCCTACAGAACTCTTCCAGACCTCAGTGCTATTACTTTTTGTGTTTAACATGAAACAATTTAAAGGAAATACTTACATTAGATACCACCGTGATAAATGCATGTGCTATAAGAAATGGCAGTGTCTCAGGGGTTCCGTATTCAAAACAATCCTTCATGAGGGAAAGGCCATTTTTTCCACAAAACAGACAAACATAACGAAGCAAGTGCAATGGTACTTCTACATCCTAGAAATATTACAAAAAAAAAAAAGAAGAATTTGAATAATTGATACTAGACCCCTTCAGACATACAGGAAATTTTAAAACTACATTAGTATAGCGTGAATCTATACAGAAGAGTGGGATCTTTTAAGTTTCTATGAAATGTACACCCATTTAAAAATAAACAACTTACATTCATATCACAGAACGCCCCTAATATATTGCTTTCTTGAGCAGAAATATCCTGTTTAAAAAGAAAAAAATTAAAATTAACTGAAGCAACAAAAACACGTTTATAGAACAACAAACAGCTGACTGTTACCAGATATTAGAGTCAACTAACAGAGAAAAAACAAACCCCTGATTTAGAGCAAGACAGAGCTCAAGCTTTGCTCCACTTCTACACTGCAGAACATACTTTTCCAGTTCACATTTCACCTTTGTTAAGGTGTATTTATGTAAGCACACAGGTAGACACTTAGGATAACGTCCCAATGGCTGGATTAACCGATCACTTCAATCCCACCCTCCTTCAGAGCACCAATTTTTTCAACAGGGATACCGCCAAGGGGATAGTCTGGCGTCCTGACTGCACGCCAGCCTGAGAATTACAGAACCGAACCAATCAAGGTACTTTTGAGTGCAACTTTTGCATAAAGATGAGCTGTAGATCCAAACATCTGAATGTAGGATGTTCTACAATCCTACATTTAAAATGACTTAAGGGGCTAAGAGGTAAAATTACTCATTCCCATCAGAATATTAAAATTCTTTAGCTTCAATGATTATATTATTTTCTATATAACAAAACACATTGTCTAAAATAAACATCCAATACTCTCTACAGGATTAAGCTAACTAAAGAGAGGGAAGGAATTGTATCACCCTCTCAATCTGTTAGCTATTTGCTGCCATAAGAAATCCATTTTCTACAATACTAAACTGAAAAGGGTTTGGAAAAATAGCTTTTCTTTTTAATGTTCACGACATCCACTTGTTGGGCAGTAAAAAGCAGGAATTTTCTTTATTAGGGTCGTAACACATATTGTGCATATCTTGCATAGGGCTGGGGGCAAAAGGGCACAGAAGAGATCATAAAACGTGACTGTAAAAGCGCCCCATTGCCATGGATACTTGCAGGTAGTTACAGAACACATTCTTCTCCTTCCCCTGCCTCCGTGCCCAACACCCAGTTCTCATATTCACAAACCAAACATAAGTTTAACATAAAGTTAAGTTTTTCAAATGAAGTTTCCTGCATATCTTTCAAATAGCTGTGTAGGAGTAAGCTTCTTGAAACTGTACCAGAGGATGCTGGAGGCAAGTAATTTTGGATGGATTAAGTGTGATACAAACATTTTGAATTATTCAATATGCTCATATTATAGCTAAGCATTTATTTTCTTTTTTCTCCTGCTGAACTCTTAAGTCATGCCTGAACTCGTGATACTCTAACAGTTATTTTTAAACCAGCTTTGAAGCCAGTAGGTGGTATGTTTTCAAGTAGCAAGAAAAGGTGTTCAGGGCTCTGCTTATGAAAACTGCAGAAACAGTGTGAGAAATTTCATTAGTTTTCTTGGATAAAATATAGACTTGTTGTCAAGTGAAATACAATTCTTGGAATAGAGAAATCAAAAACTCGTGGAGGTCTGTTGCAAAGTCCCACAAAGCTTACTGGAAGTGTTGCAGCTGAGAGACTGAGTCTGGAAATGGGACTTGTGTTCGTGCAGATGTGAAACAGAGCAGAGATTGAAACTTCCTTAAGATCAAGTTTATAAGGAAATAAGAGAATTCCTTGTGGCGATCTAATATGGTATTAAAAACCACCATCACTTCAGATAATACATTCTGGCTGAGGTCTGACATGGACACAATCTTGGTGGAGTGCACTTAATTAGCGATATCTTCCAGAAAAATATTTACTTGGTAAAAAGTAGAGATAGTGAGATTTCAAAGAATCAGGGGCTACAGCTACAGACACCTAAAAACCTCATTTTTTTCCTCTTTCATTTAATCTTTCTCTCAAGAATTGCTAAATGGTTGAGTAACTCCCTTCAGCTTCATTGTTCATTCTGAGACAGCACAAAGTTTAGGAGCATTCACATCATTGCTTCTTTCTCTACAGGATTTTAAAAGCCTCAGTTTTTTAGACATTGGCCCCCCTCTCTGAAGTGTCCATTGCAGGTATTATACTTTCTGCACAGACTAAGTAGGAGAAGAAAAATAGGGCACACAGTCTTAAACTCCCTGTATGCAAGATCTCTTAAAAGATATCCCACACAAAAAAAAAGAAATTTATTCTGAAGTAGAAATAGTTACAAAAAAACCCCAACCATATTTATAAAAATATTTGAGTTAATATTGTTTAGAATGAATAATAGACACGAAGGCCTCCCTCTCCGGGCCTCAAAATTATTGGCACATTTCAACAGAAGCAAGTGGTATGTTTCCAGATGTTATCTTTACAAGTTTTTTCAATATTTCTGTCCTGAAGGGGGATGATCTCTATCTGATTGCAACTAATTGTGCTGGTTTAGAAATCCAAATACAGTAGAAAGACATTTTTCATTAGGCTTCTCATCAGTTCAAGGACAAGTGGAGATAAACATCCTGTCTATACAGACTCACCCTACATAGGTCAAGACAATATACTTGTCAACACGCTTGATTTACTTCCACGTGATGTGCTTTCACTGTCCTTGTAGACAGTGTTAATTCTGTGGCACTTCTGCATTCTGCAAGGCCACGTGGTCAAGGTACCTTCTGCTGTCCAGAGTGCACGGCCCTTCTGGCTACCAATCAGGCTTCCACGGTCTCCCCACTCTCACTTGAGACGATGTTCTTAAACCATGTAATTTAAAGAGAGAATCTATAGGATCATATATAGGCAGACATCCCTTTGACTACTAGGAAAATGTTGCTCTGGTGTTCATTTTCATCCAACTTCATGAACTCCTGAACTAGGGAAAACCTCCAACTTTCACATGAATGCTTTTCTTCTCCACTAGATGGTCAAGTGTAAAATGGCTTTGGCAAGCACCTGATAAGAGGATTAGGCTTCAAGACTTGGCTGCTGTCATTAAGAACAAAGATCTTGGAAGCGTATAGAGAGCAAAGGTTAACAGTAATATTGACTGCTAATCGTTACCAGAAGGTAATAATACCAAGTGAAAGCCTTACATTGGAAACGTTTAAATGACAGCCTAATTGGTCATTTCTAGGCAAAGTGAAGCCTTACTGGCCATGATGACAATGGAATTGTGTAAATTCATCTCAAGCATCTGGAACAACGAATTTCTGAACTTAGGAGAGTTGGCATCAGATAATTTCCCCTTTTCCAGCACAAAACAAGGAAAGCTACACCAGCTAGTAAAAAACTTTTCCCTCCCTTGTCTGTACCTCACAAAAGTGTGTTTCATTCTCAGCTTCCCTTTATGTTTTTAGGCTAGATATTCAATAATTCAAACGATATACAGTAGATTGATATATGTATGATATATACACTGTTATGTCTAGAGCATCTATGTCTAGTACATCCACAGCATACGTGTCCAAACCACATTATGGCTGCACATCAAGTGAAAAACAAACCCCTTTGAGATACTCTTTTTAGCATTTGGAAGTGGAATTGAAAGGGAAAAGAAAAGAAAGCCCCACGTTAAATTGTCATTTAAAAGACGCAAGTATGCTTATACATAGAAAAGCTGTTCCAGAATTTTCACTGTATATTCCTATGGAGCTACTTTCAGTAGGCGTCCCACAGGAGCACAAAAGATAAATCACTGAACTAGTCATTGATTTATTTTTCTTTAACTGACAAGATAGATCTACCCTCTACAGCTCCTACTTGCAGAGGCTGAACTATAGATTTATTTACATACAGCAAAAGTTTAAAAGTCAGGCCAAAACAAACGATGGGAAACCTGAAATCCACAAATCCTAACTTTGCCTCATTTTTCTGTATACATATTTGTGGAAACAACCTCTCTTAGCTTATGCCCATATATTTTAGAATAAGCCAAGAAAACAAAATCCAGCCCACCCCAAACCCCTGCTATGTTTTAACTAGATTTATTGTCAGATATGGCAGGATTGGACTCAATTACCTTAAAGGTCTTTTCCCATCTAGGCAATTCTGTGATTCGTTCCACAAGAATTGGTTGTATCTTGTGATCACCCCAGCATACACAACCAAAAATTATATATGACTTGGTATTTCAGACTTAAGTTTAAAAGCAAACGTAACCACTCAGAGCTCCAAAAGAACTCCCAAAACAAGTAAAAAACTACTGGGTTAACTGAGGTTTAATTCTCCACTTTGACTTTCTCAAAAGTTCGTTGAATAGAAGGTTCTCGTTATATAGCTAAATACCCATCACCTTCGCATACAAATACTGCAAAATAACTGTTATTTGTTATTAGACTACCACAAGTTGGATCAAAATCCAACCTCTCCAAGAACTATATTGTTTCAACTAGGAAATGCTGACACCATCCTATTTAGTTTAGAAACTGTGAATTAAATATTGCAGGATTTTTGAAAAATGTTTTGCTTTTTTCCAGAAGAAACTATGGAAAATGTGAGTGGTAGCCATAACAAATATCGCAGAGACAAAGCGGTACCGTAGAACAAAGCTACCTGCATAGAGCTCAGTTACTGCAGTCAATTAAACAGCTGCTCTAACACGTAAGTTTGGTCTTCCACAAAGTTTAGTTTATGCAGCTTTGCTTCTAGAACCACAGCTTGTAATGAAAAGAAATTAGTAAGCTATTAATGGGTTACCTTCTGGAAGAAAGGCTTCGCTATAGTCCCCTTTTTGCCTTCCTGTTATTTAAACAGTACAATAATTCAGTGTACAGTTCCATCCAACACTTATCAATATATTACCTATAACAATTAAGCATATTTTAAAGAAAGTGTAAGAGTATGTGTCAGTTAAAAAGTATCTCTGAAAAGTTCTATGAAGTCGACAGGAGAGCTGAATTTGCCCATCCTGTGCGAAAGGAACTATCACCAAACACACAGAGTCTACTCAACGAGAACAAACAACCTTTCACAAAGTGAAATGTAAAGATAAGATATACCTCTATTGTGGGATGGGTATTATGCTTATAAGCAGTGTACAGAGGAAACTGAATCTGAAAGATTTTTGCCACGCACAGCAACAACTTCTCCTTCTCATCAGTGCTCCATAAGCTAAAAGCATCAGTGTTCTTTGCAGACTCCTCCTCTGTCAGGATACAAGTTCTTGCAGAATCTAATTTTTTCTCTATAGACTTTTGCCGTTCTCCATTTTCTTCTTCGTGAGACTCTCTTTCTACATTCAGGGGCTCATCAGCATGATTACTCTGATCTTGCCATGTTGAGTCTATATTAATAGTGCAATGTTTACAGAGCTGGTCCCGCAGAGCTTGAACTTGGGCAATGACTAAGTTAATAAGCGCACAGACTACTTGGTTAAAGATCTCCAAATGTTTATACTCCTTGAAACAGCACAGACATTGTCTGTAAGAAAACAGAAAAAAATAAAAATAAAAATTCCTGAAGTAGCCAAAAATCAGAACAGGTAACTGACTAAAAGAACTCTTCACATTAAAACATTTTAAACAGTACAATATTTGACAGAGGCATAGAAGTAACGAAATCCAAAGGAAATAGACTCTGTGCAATACTAAGTTGGAGTCACGAAGCCTTCCTTAAACCCAGTGAACATCCCATTACTTCCAAACGCTTATCACAACCATGAAGTCCCTGTTATCATTCAGCAGCTGTCACTGAGTAAAATATACAAAAGAAATCTTAGAGGCAAGGCCACCGTACTACTAAGGAAGCAATGTTCTTCAGTATGTTCCTGAATCTGTTTCCCTTTCTGGTTTGCTGGTATTTACTGCAATAAACCACCGGACATGTTTGTCAGCTAATTATTGTTATTTTAAAATCAACAAGGCTGCAAAATAATTTTTAATTGAGTATTTAAGCTCACTTCTTTTATCTGCATTTGGATACAAACCCCATGCACATTGGTGTCCTTTACTCATATGGGAAAAAGCAGTATGAAGTATCTTCACTACTTTCTTCACTTTCCAGGCTCAGAGATTATTTCTCTGAGTATCTAGTGACACATTGTAAACTGAAAAGAACAAGGCGGAAAAGCTCTACGCCATCTCTTGATCAAAATAATAAAAGTCAATCATGTCAATAATGAAGTTAGAAAGCCACTTAGCATAGCTCTAGTTGTGGGCAAGAGTAACTATCTATGTCAAAGATTCTGGGTACATAAACCCCCTCAGACAGATACCCTAGAACCTGTTGTCTGGGAACATTTGCTTCTCCCATATAAACAAGCAACCTCCTCATTCTGAACAAAAGGTGGAGAATATTCCCCTAAAGGATCTAAATCCTGAAGAACACAAAGAAGAAAGCGACAAGCAACGATGCTTCAATGAAGACTAAAATTAAAGGCTACACGCTTGCAAATGAATCTTTGACATGGACTCAGCTCCTTCTCAAATGCTACTAAACAACATAACTGCTATGTAAACTGGTAGCTGTCTTATAGGAGAGGCCTTTCTCCTGGTACAACAAACTCCAGTTCTCAGATACTAAAATAATATAAAACTTGCACATACCATTTCTGAAAGAAATCAGCAGGCAAAAGATAGGGCAAGAAGTCATCATAAGAAGTTATTAAAAATTCTTCTGCAAAGCACAGCATTTAATCTAGAAATTGGGCTTAATAAATTCTGATTTGTAAGAAAAAAGACATAGACATAACTCTTCTGATGGAATACAACATGCACTTGGAGCTAAACTTTTAGAGCATCTGACTACAGATATTGTTTTCCAGGGGGTTACACAAAAAGCTAACATTCAGCATTCCCTAATTCCAGCACAGATAGTGATGGACGCATCTAAAGCCTTTTGTTCCATCTATGCAGGAAGAAAAATCCTTCTAATATTGTGTAAGTGGAGTGTGCCTTTACCCATTTGAAAAATAGAACCTTGCTATTTACTTGTAAATGTATTTTCATATTAACAAATGACAACAATGAATTGCAGGCAAAACACAGTTACCCTCAAGCATTTATCCTTGGGGAAAACTATGTTCAACGAGGCCAAATTACTACCCTACTTAGCTGTAACAAATGATTCTCAATAATGAAAACAGTCTGGTGAATACTTCTCACATCTGCATTTGAACACCAATTGATCTTGGAGACTCCTCTACTGGGCGAAGGCACTTTTCTTTTTTCCAAGATAGAGGTTTGCGCAAAACCTCTAAGTCTTCATGTATCTGAATGTGTTACCCAGGAAGAAGAGCTCCACTAAAAATTAGAGGTCTATGAAAAAATGTGTGTGCTACAAATATGACTTCTGTGAACATAAATTCCAGAACAAAACTGAAATGGAAACGCAACACGCAGATGGAAGAAAACAGTATCCTTCAGGCTGAGCTGCCAACTGATCTTCTGATGTAAAGCGGAGATTTAAACTACAGGCAACGAAATAAAAAGTAGCTCTTAGGGAAGGCCTCAAGCACAAAACAAGCAGAATTCTCAAAAGCCCACTTGGCCCAGTAGAAATAGGTAATGAAATAAAGATGTAAGGTAAAACTCTTTCCTGTGTCCTCTTTCCTAGCTGCTGCTTTGAACGGGTTAAGGACTGATTTCCGTACTTTTATAGTACGATACCATATTACAGAAAGTAAAAAAAACCAACCAGAAGAAAATAAAGAGTTAAACGTTAGACAGTCTTTATTTTTTCTTCAGGTTGGATCTTTCATGCTATAGCAGTTGAACAGAACAAAACTGAACAGATGATGACCTGGAAAACACACTAGGTTGCAATTGTTCTCAGACAGACTTGGGATCTAGGACCTGTCAAGAAATGACAGCATTCTGGTTTCTGTTGCTGCTGTTTATCTTGATTTAAAATTCATTCTCTGTGTCTAATACCATACTGCAGAAGATAATGAATTTGCTTTGAGCGCCTTCTCTGGATAGAATGAAGAAAGAGAGAATTCTACTTTTGCAGGTCTCCAAAATGTGACATGAATTTTTTTCTTTTGGAGTCTTCTAAACACCAAAAAATGTTTTCCAATTTATTCTCTATGCTTTTCCCAATATTTCTTACAATTCAGTTTGGTCTTGTGACCACTGCTGAACACTGAATTCCAATCATTCTTACTGTAGATTCTTTCTAAAACCTAATATCCATACAATTTCTTGTCCTAGAAAAAACATGAGTAGCTGTGAGGTAAGTAGAACAGCTGATATAACTACTTTATTTAAAAAAACAACCAAGCAAAAACACCAACAACAGTAATTTAAATAATAGATTAAAAGGAATAATGTAGTTGAATAAGACAGCCATGTGCAAAGGATTTTATTTATCAGTTTAGAAGTTATGGGATGCAATCATTTGTGATCTTGATCGACTCAGGACATTGAGCAAAATTTAACATGATGGTCCCATTCAGAATGATCTTTTCTTAAATTCTTCTTACTGTACCCTGCCTCCAAAGAACAAGGTCAGAAAATGTCTTGTTAAAACAGCAATACACATTATTTGTCATTGCAGCATACCTACTTGTTGCTACCCAACTATTACAGCATCCAGAACACCAACCAGATTCGAAAGATGCATTGGGTAACATGTTTATTTTTGAAGTAGTAAAATGGCCTTTACTCTCCAATTACCACTTAGCTACACATTAATAACTTGCCCATTCTAATGCACTCTACTGTATTTTTTAACAAGGGAAACCTACTATTGAGGTCCAGTATCAACACTCAAACTGAATTCAAAGTTACCTTTGTGTCCAGGAATTGATGTAAGCAAATATCTTGAGGGCATGTTCCTTTCTGAGCTGCAACCCATCAGCACCTTCAATGTCTGATACTAAAGAAAAGAAAAACATACGCATATTAGTAGCAATAAAACCCCATGCAATTGTTCTGGTTTTGTTACAAATTATCTTTGCTAGCATGAAAAAAAAAAACCAAACCTACTGACTGATGTGCTCTTTCAAATTTGAACCTTCTTCAACAATTTTACTCATTAACCAGGTGCTTTTCCCCCCCAGATTTTAAAAGTTGGCATTCTGAGACAATCATGAGACCTTAACTTCCCTTTCCTGATGAGATAAACACTGGGAAAAAACCCACAACAAAACTATCAAGATAAGAAAAATGTGTAATCTATGTGTAAGGTTACTTCAGCCTAGCTAAGCTGATGATCATTGCTTTCAAATATAGACATGTCTATACTGACATTTAACCATCACAAATCACCAACTGGCAAAATGATAAATGCTTAACACATTTCTTACAGCCAAAACCCAAAGCCGTTATTTACTGAATTCAAACCCCAGATATTTCAATGAGGTATTATCAAGCGTCCCACTTCCATCTAAGAAATGCTTACACACTCTAATGAGCCAAGTACCAGTAGTAGTCAACACGTCCACTTACACATCAACTGGTTATGTATTGGGGCACTGGATTCTGCCTACCGGCCACATACCTTTCCCCAACTATCAGTGCAGAATTCTTACCTCCTCCTTGTCCTGAATTTCCATACACTTCCACAATTATCTAATTGCTTCACAAATTGAGAATATCAGTGTTCCTTCTAAACTGACCATTTCATTTATAACAAAAATAATTATCCATTTCCACATTTCACCTGGAATTTCAAGTATTCCACAGTCACAACTTTACTTCACAAGCAAGCTTTGTGGGAAAGGTTCTCTAACAGCAGCAAGCTCTTCAGGATCCCTACCTCAGCCTCTTTTCCAGCCTCAGCCATGAGAGGTCTTATGTGATCTATCAAAACGGGTTTCCAAAAACTAAAGCTAATGAAAGTCCACTGGCACAGATCAGAAAGTAAAGTTCAGAAGAACGCCACTTCAGAGTAACCACACAAAACAAATACTTGTGACTTCTTTGGGCATTATATATGCACTTACATTCATATTTTCATATATTTGCTTACATAGATATAAAAACACACAAAAAGCAGTCTCTCAATAGGATACCATTGAACTTTAAAAATCACTCTTCTGTCTCACTCTTAGAAGGTTTCGAAGACCCCTACATAACACTGGACAAAGTACAAAACTGACAAGCAGACTAAAAGACAGGTATCACTTGATACTACTTTTTATTTTAAACACCACAAATCACCATGACACTTGACTCTTAAGGCCAAAGCACTCTGTCAAACAATTCAGGTCAAGCTTACCGCAGACAGCTCCTTAACTATAGGCTGTACCTAAAAAAAAACCCCACTTGCCCAGCACAAAAGATTCACAAACCCTTCGTTTTCCAGATGTTGTGAGTGTTGTTTCATTAAGATAAACTCCTTCAAAATTTGACACAAAAAAATTGTTGACAATAATTTAGTAGCAACAAGCTAATTCTAACTTGTAGGATCTTACACATACATTTATAGAACTTCCTCCATCCCCGCATCACCCTACTTAAAAACACACTCTAACAAGCAGGATAGTAATTCCTAACTTCCAGAGCAGCCTTCATTGCAATAGTTTGAAATGCTCCCAAATTTCCCTCTAAGGGACTAAGAAAACCTGAAGAACTGAAAGCTAAGTAAACTGGTCCCTTCAAAGCTACAGCAGCCATGTAAAGAGTACAGAATGTAGAAGTTACAGAAACCCTGAAGCCTATGCCCTAGGTCAAAAAAATTGGGAGGTATATGAGCTCGGTGGAGAAACCTGTTATCTTCCTGTTTATGTGTTCTACATCTTATACAGACCAACTTCAGCCGGTCTTGTTTAATAATAATTGCTAATTAATATACTGGCTACATAGACCACTTCCTTTTTGTTTTCCATACCTCAAAATAATACTGTTCTTTTTCCTGAAAACACTCTGGAAGCTCAAAACAGGAGTAACCACGCTAAGGCTGCAGTCTCCCACTGAGCTGATCCTCAGAGAAACCCTTTTGGTGGTCTGTGCCACTACCAAAAGGCTTAGTGACACATCTGACGGGGCTTCTCCTACTGGACCATACTTGAAGCTCTCTCTTTTACTCCTTAGCAGAAATGACATTTTTCAGCTTAGGTAATTTATGTCCTCACAACCAAAATTTCAGTCTTAGGCTTTCGAGTTCCTGTCTTACTCAGAATATCAACTTTTTGGATACTACTGACACATGCAGCCTGAAGTCCAGCAACAGTTGGCTATGAAGCCTAACACTTTTTTTAATTGAAAGAAGTACAGACAGAAAAGCAACAATAACCACCACACTCATCATTCCCGCAGATTTTATTTCAGTCAGTTCTGTAAGGATTCCCTCACTGCATATGATTTCACTTCCAACTGATGAAGTCTCCCTCTCCTTTCAAACTAATTTTCTTCTATCTTGAAGGAGCCAGTAGTTAAAACAGATGCATTCACTTGTAAATAAAGCACATCCTTTTAGTCACTCCCATCCCATATTCAAGCATCCTGCATGCCTTAGATCCTCCTTAACCTGCTGTCTGCCCAGTCTCTCACACTTCCAGTGTTTCAAACCCAGCAGTAACAATCATGTCAAACTTTTTCAAAAACTTTCCCTGTGACAAGTCTCTTTCTTGCCAATTATTTGGCAGATAAACCTTCCGCCTAGTTTCAAGCTGAAGGCAGCGATTCCCACAGGATGCACTAAGGTGTACTTGTGTGCCCTGAGAGCATCTGAAGCATGTCAAAGTGGCAGCCTGTGTGCTCTCATCAATAAGAATTGATAATATGTGCTCCAGAGCTTTACAGTCAGTCATTCCATGATCTATTAGTATCTATTAGCAGCACTCCAGTCCTAGGCTCAGCTCCTTCACCCCTGTCTCCTGAGGCTGCTTCTTTCTGCAGGCACTCACAAGCTAGCAATTAACACTGCCTTCCCTAATTTACCCCTGAGCTCTCTGGGATCAACTTTCTTCTCTTTCCTTAAATTTGCTCTCGCAAAGTTTTCTTCTCAGGTAAAGCCTCTTACATCACCTCACCTTCTAGCACTTCCTTTTCCCTCTTACTTTCCATGCACACAAACACCTCTGCCCTGTGCTAGATCCAATTTCAAAATCAACATAACCCAGTTCAAGTCCACACTACTAACAGTATCCACAGCCATGCATTGCAACCACCATTAGTGCTCCTGCAGGAACGCAGAGAGCCAGACCGGGAACTGAGCAAATCCTACCTACCCATCTAACCAAAAACTACCCACAGTTTTGTTGCCTTTGTAAGCCACTGAATACTCAGCAAGCAGAGGGCCTGGGAAGGAAAGCATGAAGAGTGTGAGGCTGAGAAGTAAACACCTTTGTAGTGACAGTAGATGTAAAATTGCCCTATCCCATCTGGAGTAACTTCACCCTAATACTGCTCATGTATAGGAAAAGAAGCTGAAGATATAGTTACCGTTAGAGCATGAAAAAAAACACCCCAGAACAGTGAAGGTGTTAAACAGATCCATTCAAGACAGAACTAACCAGCGCACAGAAGGAAGTCTGGTATTTAAGTGAATTCCAACTAAATACATTCTACAAATTGGATGTAGGAAATGGGGTCTTTTTGCACACTTGCCACGTCTCACTTTACTGAATCTTTACAACACGAAGGTTTAGAGATCTTTTTGTCACAGTGACACCACGTAAGAAAGAGCTGAACTGCTTAACTGACCCAAATCAGTAATTAATTGCTTGACTAAAACATCTTATAGTGTACAAGTTCTCAGATGTTCTTCAAAAAGAGAAATTGGACATACTTAAAATGTAACTGTTTATTCAAGTATGATGAAAAGCCAAAACATACGATGGTCAAAGTAAAACTTTAAAATATTTCAGAAAAAAGAAGCAAGTTTCCTTGCTGTTTCCCCAGTCTCCCATTTTACTTGGCTAGCTTTAAATGAAAACTTGGGAGATTTGCCTAATCTTCCACAAAAGGGTCGTTTGCTACAAGTGTATTACAGTACTAGAAAAACTATCTCCCAAGCTAAGAAAAAAATACTATTAATAAAGCTACTAAACCAAGAAAATTACAGAAGATGAGAAAAATAAAATCAGCTGCAAAGAAGGGGCAATATAATTTCAACTGTGGACAAGTGAAGCTCAGATCCTAAGTGCATTTTTAGTAAGAAGCTGAGAGCTAGAGGAACAGACTGTAATTAGACCTCAAGGACAACTATCATGCTAGACTTGCAAGGAATATCTCCTGTCCAAAGGTCACTTATCACACTAAGTATAAAATCAAATGGCAAGTAAAAATAAGCATTTTTTAAAGTATACTTTCTCTACTTTCAGAAACATAACAGTAAAAAGCAAACAACAGAAAAGTCTTTAATATACATAACTGTAACTTCTATGTATTCAAAACTGTAACAGGGTACAGTTGCACACAGATTCTGCTCCCCCCCCTCCCCCAAGCCTCATCTGATATCAGCTTCTCATGGGAAAGACCAGATCACTTTCAAAATGGACATTATTCTCTGAAATTGTTCCCTGATACAGACTAAAGAGAGGAAACAAGACCCATACACGAAACGAAACAGCATTAGGGACTATAATACTAATCTTGAAGGAAATACAAATATAATCTTCCGTATAAGAACCATTGTTCACACAGAACCAGCACATGAGTTTTATGCATTGAGGTGTTTATTATTTGTAGGGGGTTTCTTTTTGTTTATGATCAATAGGAAGTGAGCTGACAACCACAGAGTTTAGGGTCTCTCACTTCCTTTCTACTTGAACCTATTAGAATTACTCCTTTTTTTATTACAAAGAATTCACAATTGCCTTAGGTTGGTTCACCACAGGCCTTCCAGACCCTTACAAAGCCAGCTTACACAAGTATCTAAAAGGACAGTGTCAACTTGAAGGTCAGTGGTGATAGTTTAACTGTCCCAAGCTTCCCTACAACTTTTCAGTGATGAAAACAAGTCCTCCTTCCACTTCTCAGTCTCCCTAACACCAAAGCACCTCAGAATACTGGCTAGATCCACATAACCAAAGAATGCTGAAACGGTATTGTAGAACAAACTATCAAATCTAAAAAGCAAGTTAATTTTTCAGTATTAAAAACATTGTTCAAATGCCAAGTTAACGTAGGGAAAAAAAATAAATCAGATTGGTAACCCAAAATACCGTTGTAATAAAATTCTATAATCGAATTGTGAAGGCGCTTCTGAGTGGCTTTATGTATCTTTATTATGATACCGAGCTGTCAATGCCCACCCTCCCCACACCACCACAGCACAGTGTTACAGAAAACTACACCCACTGCCAGCTCACAACACACCTCAATTCACTGTGAGTATAAATCCAACTTAGAATTTCTTACAGATATTGCAGCTTGGTAAACTTATTCCTGCAAGCTTTTAATTACAAACTAAGTGTACAGAGATCACAAAACAAGTATTACAGAGACAACATAGTATCTTAAAAAGTGGAATTAGCAACCCTTTTAAAGTGCCATTTCCTTAGCAAAACAAACTGATCACATTACTGGCCTCTGTCAGACACTTAAACTTTGGAACATAAAAGCGGTATCAACAGATCTGACAAAGGTTTGCAAGTCTAAACAATACTGTGTTCTTAGGAATGGAAATACAGAAGGTACTCAAATGAGTAAGGAAAAAGCAGTTACAACTGGCCCCCCAACCATCCCCAAATCAGTCATCTGCTGGTTATTCAGCACCTGAATAACTCCTCATAGATACCAGGGGATCAGAAGGGCCTGAGGAGCTCCAGTTCAGTATTCCAACGCATAGCATGGTTACACACCTAGGAGTAGCACAAGCCTTGTTACGTTTATCACCCAGACAGCACTGTAAGGTACAACTTCACCAGAACACAGCAAATCAGCTGACCTTAGGTAAGTGCTACCTTTACACATCTCCCTGTTTCCCTGCAAACATCACCAAGTTCCTTCTCTCTCTCTGAATCTCTACAATTCCCTTTCCAGCCTATCTCCCTCACCTTCTCCAGCAAATATCTCTTCTTCTCCTACTATAATACGCTAAGGCAGCCTAGAGCAAAACAGCAGAGGCTGACTCTGAAAAGCTGTATGAAATTTAAGAATTGTCATCTTTCAAAAGTGATATTATCCTTCAGTTTTCAGTGCGCTGGGTCATAATCACTTTGAGTTAAAATGCACCCTTTAGAATGGCCACAGACTTCCACCTAAGCCAACAACTCTCTATTAAGTGCATCTCATGACTTTCACCTTCCCAAAGAGAACATGCCACAGCAACTGCTTCCAAAGAGAACAGTTCCACATGACATTATTTTAAATGCGGTCAAATCCCATTTATCAGTTGATAATTTACCCAGAACACTCCAGTTATTTCTACCAAGAGCTACCCAGACAAATGATAATCTCTTAGACATACCATCTCCAACACAAAACACAACTGCGCTGCATCATCAACCAGCTCAGGTCCAGAAGCAGCACAGCAACTTTCAGACAAAGCAAAGCCCAAGTTATTATGCTGAGTGAACCCACGCTGTTTCCACTGAGTTAGGCACAGTTCAAAGGTCACAAATACTCAACCCAAGCAGCACTATCAAGCAGTAGAAATTGGATCTGGACTAGATGGGACTGTGAAATACATAATCTGGGCTGGATTACACCAATGGCAGGAGAATAAGCAGTATCACATCCAGCATAGCGTGGCACGGATACAGAGGAGTGTAAGACTGCCGTCAAACACTGAAGGAGCAGAATGAGCTTGCATCACTTCAGCACTGTGTAATGCAGAGATGGCTTTTTTGATCAAATACTAGTAGGAAACTGTAAGATCAGCTTGTGGATTATCTGGCTGTGAACGGAATAAAATGGGCCAAACCGCACATTGCTCAGGTTTTGCTGTTCCGGGGAGAGTCTCAGCACTGTCCTTTTGAAGCCCAAAGCTTCTGAAAGGGCTCGCTGACCCCAGCACTACACAGCAGGAACCCACAAAGCCTGCTCAGGAGTGTGATGTCTGGGCTGCAGCATTTCCACAGAAGCCCGAGCAAGGGGAACAGCAGCCTGGCAGAACAGCACGGGTGAGTCTGGGCCCAGCAGAGTTTATCAGCTCTGGTTCAACGTCAGTCATGCCAGATGGAAGGAGTCTATGAAAAGATCTATGGTATCTTTTCACTGTAACTCCTAATGCTGCTGTTATCTTGGGATTTTCAGCAGCAAGGATATTGCAGCCCTCCCTCTCCAGGGAAAGGCAAGTTACATATTACTAGGGAAAAAACCTATAAAGCAATTTCAAAGCATTTGTGCCACTTGCTAGAGTTAAAAAAAAAAAAAAGTAGCAGTCATTTCAGAGTCCTATTTTACCTCAGTATGGTAAATTTGGCTCCAAGACATTACAATTCTAACAAGGGGGCACTTTTGTCTTTTATATTACAGTTGTTATAGCTCCTCTTTTAATAAAACAAAAGAATCAGCTCAATTTAAGTAGTGTTTCTGTAAAATCAAGTCTGCTTGACATCACCAAAACATACACTAGATGGGGAGAGCCAGGTTGTCAGTCATAATATTTTGACAGCGGCCACTACAAGTTCCTGAAGGAATCAATTCAGGATTGGACAAGCACCACAGAAACCCAGAATTTCCTAGCACATCACTAATTACTCCAAGGTACATTTCAAAGCTAGGACTGACACTGTCAATGCCAAAACTACTGCTCTGATAAAGGATTGCTTCCTTTCAGTTTCAAATAGAGTACTTGCATTCTTTCCTTTTAATAACATACTAACTTAACAATATGTAGCCTCACTGGAATAACTCTGGTTTTGAATGGTTTTTCTTTAAACACTCCAGCTCTGAACTTCTAAAAAAACTACTACTTTAAGGTGAAAATCTAGAAGTCAGATTTTATCAAACTATTTTATAAGTAGAACAAAGATTTAATTGCATGAACAAGGTTCCAAAGCTAAAGAGGTTTTCTATGAGTCTTAATTAAAAATAGCAAGGAATGCAAAAATTAAAATACGTACTCCAGGAAGCATTCTATTTTCAAGAGAGCCTTGTAAATTAGTTCAGTTGTACTACTTGGCACACTATGAATCAGTTACAGAAAACAACAGCAGCTTTTAGCCCCACAACCAAGAAGAAAAGGCCCACGACTGAGCCACCACAGCCAGTAAGAAGCAACAGACTACCAGTAGATTTATAACAAAAGCACCTAATGACTGTGCTCCGGGTTTTAGGGACAAAAATCTGTGAGAGGCAAATATGATTAATTTATTTCTTACAAAGTATATTTGAGCCTTCTTAAACAAGGAGATAAGATAGATAAATGGGCAATGGGTCATTATCCTAAATGGAGCTTCAGACATTCAGTGAAAGCCCAAGAGGAGCTTGCTGAGCATTTGAACTCCAAGGTATTATTTTTTTTCATCAACACAGATGCAAGCAACTCTCATTCAAAAAGGAGAATAAAGTATCGAGAGCGTTGAGAAAAGATAAGCAAGAGGCAAGGTTGCAGTCTCTCTCAACTTTCAAACATAAGCTCAAATTTTGCACTCACTTTTGCTAGAGAATCTGTATTCAATAATTCACTGAAACAAATGGCTTGGTACAAATTTGGTAATTTACTGGCTAAAGCACAATTCTATACATTTTTTTCTAAAAGCTAGCAGGCTGAAAGAAATAAAAGATGCATTGACCATCCTTAAAGCATGCAAAAGAACTTACTTGTATCAAGCTTTTGAGCTCACACTCCCTGGTGCTGTCCAATAGTAGTTAAAATAAAGTCATTCAGACTCTTGTATCAACTGACGACTACCAGCCTAGATTTTAATTCCACCATATATCACCTGCCAGAAACACCACGTGATTGGAAGGGGTGGAATAAGCTGTACTTTGTAAGCCTTTCACAGACAGACCATTTCCCAAATTCCCCAGTAGATGCTGATATTCTGGCCCTTCTACAGATGTTCTGGAGTTGTCCTCCCTTGCAAACATGCCACTGTCCAATTCCAGCACTGATCATAGCTTCACCATGCAGGAGGAGTGTAAGAAGTGAAAGCACTCTCAGTTTTGTTGATGCCCAGAGAGTGTAGAATAAAAACTGAACACAAGGATATGCAAAAAGCAGAGATTATGGGCTCAAGATAAAGCCAAAAAAATACTTATTTTTCAGTTCACATATACTTAAATAATTGCACTAGTGCTCTAACAAAGGGCTTTGTATTGTAATTTAAATTATGAAGAATTTAAATAGTTGTGTCACAAACAGGCAACTGACCGCTCCCTGAAAATGAAATTAAGCTCTCACTAAAAGTTATCAAAACTCCCCAAAATGAGAGGCACAACAGAGAGATCAAGACAATGAGTGCTGCACACAGCATAAGGCACACACATTTCTTACAGAGGAATATGTAAGAGGCTAACAGACTGCCTTCTTAAGAAGACAGCTTAAGTGGGACTTGAATTGTAGAGAAATACTTCTTATCTTGTATACCTAGCAAGCCTTTTGGCTATCATATTTGAGACCAGTGCCCTGTTGCACATGCTACATTTTTCCCTGTTTCTGTATACAATTTAATAGATTCAAAACTCTCAAGTGGACGTCAATTAACAAAACGGTGCAAGGAACTGGAGGCTTCTTCAACCTAGTGTGAAAAGAGGCAAAAAATGCTTTGCCACTCGCATCCTAGATGAGAACCAACGATTTGCACGGATGCGGATCTAGAAATCGTGCCTCAAATGTCACGCGGTTTTGAAGTCGTATTTACACACCTTCTACAGATTATCTAAAGAAAGGTCAACAGCCAAAGGCACTTTTTCCACAAGGACTTTTTCTGACAAGTTTCAACTTCTTCGACCAGTTGTACCAGCACTAAAACTCACAAGGACTTCTATACCTATGCATATAGCTGTAATGTATTTACACAAGATTTCCTCAAGGAGTTCATCTTTCACCATACACGCCAAATCTAGAAAATTCCACAGGTAAAACTTTGTAGAACTACAGACAAGCTGGGTATTTTTACCAAGAAAATCACAGAGATCCGCACAGTTTTTTGTCCACGTTCAGCATGCAGATTGCAAATCAACTCCCATCCAAGGAAAGGAAGTGGAAAGAATGGCTTGTCACCACTTCACAGATTAGATTCTACAAACTGCCAATTTGCTACACAAAATGAAAAAAAGAAATTACCCCAACATATGCTTAAACAACAGAAATTAAATGGCCACAAGTACGTTTAATTGCAGCATGCTACTGTTATAAGCAGCACTGAGTAATCATCACAACCACTTGCTCCTGAAGATGGTAAGATTCTTTTTCACATCATCCCAGCATCCTGACACCTATAAATGCACAGCTTAGCCTGCAAAAATCCTTCCTTATTAGCTACCTGAGCTGCTGAAAATAACAGATGAACCGATTTTAAAAAAGAAATAATGTTTTTTTAAAAATACATCATAAAAGCCATTCTGTACAGAGAATCCTTCCCTCCCTCCCTAAGAAACTCCCTCCTGTACAGCGGGAGACTTAACAGGACTTACTGGAAGCACCGAGACACCAATGTAGCACTGCCATCATCCACAGGCAACTTCTGACTGGGATATTTCTCATCTTTTCTGAATCAGACATTAACAGTTACAAAGAGAATACAGGAAAGGAAGAAAAAAGATAAATCTATTAGGGAAGCCTGTTAAAGGAAACTAATCTGAAGAGACAGAACTATACATACAGCAACGCTGAAGAATTAGGTGGGGTGGAGGATAGAGAGAAAAGCAGAAAGAACATAGGGTTAAGTGCAATGGAAACTGAGAAATGGAAAAAATCACAAGCACAGAAAAATAACTTTGAAAGCTAACAGAAGAGTTGCAAGATGAGGTACAGGATGGAGCATGAATATTATCAAATATTCAGATGCAACTAAATACGTAATGAAGAAAATGCAAGAAATAAAAGGAACCAAGAAGTAAACACTGCTTTCCCTTTCCAATCTCTGAAATGCCAAATTGCAGACAGCTCATCACTTGTTCACAGAACATGATTCCAGGAAGCAAGATCTGCTTTTCTGACTCAATGTTACTTGAACACAGGAAGACAGAAGCAAACTGCAGTGACATGGAGAAATCAAAGTAGCAAGGAATAATAAGCCACAAAATTAAAAGGTCAGTATTAACCATGAAGAAATGTGTTTTGCCATTTAACATGGAAGAAAAATAAGCAAAAAATGAATTCTGCAAATTAAAAGAAAGGACAAATCTCAGTCTCCTGAAGCCATGCCAGTCCTCCATGGAAGACAAAACCTGTGGTCCTCCAAAAGCCAGGTCACCACCTCCAAGGCAGGCAGAGGGAACGAGGCCCAGCGTCTGCTCTCCAAGGTACTGCCCCTCCAACCACAGCTCGGAATTTCCAGCCCAAGCATCCGCTCACTGATAATGCCCCATTACGCTCCGCATCACCCGAGTCTCTAAGGAGAGTTATAAGTGCTAGTCTCTTCCAAGAGCTGACACTGACAACATCCACAGAAGCCTAAAACACATCATTCTGGACATGTCTCCAGAATTGCTTGGGACATCCGTAACTTTAGAACGGCCCTTCCAGAGGAAAAGCCATACAGCACCAAAAGGTACGAAAAATAAAAATCTAAAAGAAAGTCTTCCTACACGGGAAACAAGACGACTTCGAGTTCTACACTAGTCAAATACCTTAAAAACCAAAAACCATAAGGGAAGTTTTTCTTTATTTTCCTTGAAGTCGTTCACATAATTAAGCAAGCATATAACTGTGGAGCCTGTGCAAGGCCCTTCCTAGGAAGGCTGAAAGTATGTTCAGCATAAAATTTGAGAATCTCTACTATAAATAAAGGAATTAATTTCCTTAATATTACGTGTGGTAAGAAATGTGAGGATGTTTGCTTCCCCGGCTTTCTTAAGCTTTAAGACTCCTGTAACAAACACTCATCCAGCATGAGATTTCCTTATATACAAAGAGAAAGATCTCAGTCAATATATGTCAACAGTCCGTAACTCCCAACAAAACTCAGCAGAATGGGATTTACATAACTAATCTTCAGCATCAGTGATCATGCGGCTTCAGCAATGAGAAAGAACCAGTCTTCAGCAGCCTGAACAGGAAAAGTTTCAGGACAAAATCATTTTTCATCACATCAAGTAACACGAACCGAAATCATTGTACAGAACAAAAGCTGAAATATCTTCCTAAAAATAGAAGCCTTTTGGCTATTAAAGTTAAAGAGATTTTCCTTCAACTGCTTTACAATTACAAACAAGTTAAAACAACTTCACCTTAGTTTCATCTTCCCTTCTGCTTTAGAAAGTTCACAGTTAGAAAAAGTTCCTCTTTTTTTTCCCCCCCCGATTAGTCCAATTCATTTGGAGTAGCACTTCACCACAGTCCATGATAACCGTGATTTGGCAATACTGCTACAAAGGAAAAATTATTTTCATTTTCCCTTAAGTCTGGCTGCTCATCCCCTTAAAAAGGGTCAAAGACAAAAAGTAAACAGGAAACAATTACTGAATTGAAGCTTTATAAACAACTCGGCTTCTTCTCTTCAACAACAGTAAGGATTTAGGTTAGCGGAATGAAGTTGGGCAGTTGCCCCAGGACCTCCTCCATAGAGTCTCTGCAGAGGTTCTAAACATGAAAACATGAATCTTAAAAACCCTAAAGAAGCGCCATGCAGAGACAACTACTGTACAGCTTTGCACAAGAGGAATCATTGGACAAACGAAGCACTAGATGTGCACAGAACACCAGGGGTAGTCAAATAATCAATACCGAAACTCACAGGCAAGCACTGAACAAGTGACTGCAGCTCCTGTAGGTCAAGTTATGTTAATTATGCAATATTTGTAATAATCTTATTATAACACATACTCAGTGTCTAAAATAATACATTAGTATTCACAGCATAAAATATTCATTCTCTCGAGATCACAAAGAGCGAACTGAATGCTGCAATGCTTTGGAACACTTCAATTTCTTTCGTACCTCAAAGTAAACATAGCCTCACTCAACCTCGGAGCCTACTCTTTGTACCTCCGAAATGCCAGAATCGCGTGACAAGAAGTTGAGTATCTTCAACATCCAAATGCAGGTCTATCCTGGAGCTAGACAAGCAGTAAACCACTCCAGTATCTCAAGCGTTCTACGGACCTGATCATGTTGGGAGCAGTTCTGCAGGCCATCTGACAGCGATAACAGACAGAAAAGGACAATATTACACTATATCCATCTCCAGTGCTTGAGTAAACTGTGTGGGGTTTGTTTGGGTTGGGTTTTTCTTCCATGTTTTACTAAAGGTTTAAGAGAAAGCAAGAAAAATAGCCTGCAAGCTTGTACAACAGAGTAATACCTAGAAGCCTCTACTCATCCATGTGAGCTGATTTTATAAAGTTTCAGAGATGCTAAGAATAAAAAAAAAAGGACTAAAAAGAGGCAATTACTGAAGAAAGTGAAGCAGGACGCTGGGAAGAAAAACTTAGTTCCCAGAAACCAAGAACTGGGAATAACCTGGGCCTAACAAAGTCACCTAAAACCACAAGTTATTTTTCCATGTTGGTTTGTTGGTTTTTTTTAACTTTTCGAAAAACCAAACCAAACAACAAGAACAAAAACTATCTCAACCAAAATCACTGACAGACTTTGAAGTCCACACACATCAACACCAGCTGCAGTCCCAAAGGGAAGTCTCTTTGGCAACCAAGCCCAGCCAGGCTCTCTGGGACATGCCACAGCCAGGGCTACAAGCACAGCTGGCTCAGGACCAGTCTGAGAGCTACATTTCCACTACAACCTAAGACGAGGCCCTCCCAGGCACACTCAACAAACACTTATCGTGGAGCATCAGGTCCTCTACACTACGTGAAGCCTCTGTGAGCATCTATAGGTAGCTCAAACTATTACCGTCATTTCAGGTGCGACACAGCGACCTGTAAAGCTGTGGTGCAAAAGATACGAGGCAGAAAAATCCATGTTGACTGTTATATTTCTGTATTTTCTGGCTTACTTTAGGGTTAAGACTATCTGGATATCTGCAGTGCCTGGCAAAACAGAAGTCTCCTGATCAGGGCCTCTGGACAGTAATGTAAATAGTACTGAAGAACAAACGAAACTCAATATAATCCCTTGTAGACTGACGAGAACTGGCATCCAAAGAAATCCAGGAATGTACAGTGTGTCGATATCAGGGTTCATCTGGGGATACAGAATGCTGTACATTAACAGAAAAGCATATAAAGTTCTCCACGGATTTTTCCTGTAAAAAGTGCATACATTTAAATGAGTCCCTATAATTCACGTCATGAAAATCTCTTTTTAAGTCTTTTTAAGACAAGGATACTTATTTACAAAAGTAAACAATTGTCTTCCTTTTTTATTTTTTTCCTTTCTATTTAAGGCTACTAAAATCTTTGTTGCGGAAGATTTAATTCGGAAATCAGACCAGGATTTTGTAGACTTTACTCCTATTGAACCTAAGTGATGCTAACATACCTAGAGCGCTCCATCAAAAATTAGACTGTTTGAGGGAACACCACATTACCTTGCAATGCAAAAACTGCCTTAAAGCCTGGGCATTTCAGAGAGGAATTTGTGTCTTAATGAGTTCCTGGATCAAACCATAACTTGAAACTGCTACTATTTCTCAGGAAATAACTTCAAGATCAGGGAATATATGGGGTCTTGTACTTAGATCAAATGCTGAAAATAAAGATGCTGTAAGGGGAAAAAAACCAACCCGAACAACCAACATTGCTGCTTCTGTCCATCAGTTATTGCCTGCTTCTCACGCTCAAGCACAGCAACGAAGCTTTACGTTAAATATATATACACATACATAGAGATCTTTAGCCAAAAACAGCTTTTCAAGCTACAGGTTCCCATCTCCACAAGACCTCAGACAGCCCTTATGAGGGCCGCAGAAGATTGACTACCTGTTACAAAATCAGCCCTAAGGCCCTGGAGTCCTGCGAGGAGCTCTAGCAAGACATCACCCTGGGCCTACACAAAGGTCACTGCCAGACAACAGCTCCAGCTCTGCACATTGTTATGAGGAGTGGATTCATATTGTAGCAGTTTACAGTGGGACTAATATGCTTATAATAAAAATATGCCTGACTGTTTGCAGAATTGTTCAATTCCATCCTTCTGTCATCCATAAACTGCTAACTTCTTTGGAAGAAAACCAGAGCTTCCCACGTGTTCGTTTCAAAACAATACTTTAAGAGCTGTTAGTCACTTCACTTTCTCACTGACCTGTCATACAATTGATACCAAATAATTATTTTGTAAACATTAGGGTAAAGGAAGACAAAGGACAGTATGTGTTCCATGTAAAAATGTTTAGTTTAGCAAGAAATTTCTAAAACTAACTCGATTATGTTTCCTGGACCCCTTTCAAAACACTGTTTCAGTAGTTTCAGTGAAGAGGCGATCCCAAATGCTCAGCGGGCAGAAAAGGAAGCTGCTGGCAGTCTCCGGCTCACACATTTTGGGCATGACCTCATTCTTTACTACCACTTTTCATTTTTGCCGCAGTCTTTTAAAAACCAAGGCTTGGCCTTATTTTTGTACGTTACCTTTCATTATTACTTAAGAAATGCAAAGAACACAACTTGAAGCGGTAAAAGAAAGTATACTTCCCTTACAAGTCATTCTCATACAGCAAGAGGATAGGTGGCACACACAACGCGCCATCGTGTCCAAACACACCAACAAAAGAGTTACATTTCTCTAAAACGTGCTTGTGTCTCTGAATGAAAGGCCAAACCTAGTGTTACCTCACCAGCATCTTTGGAAGTTAACTCTATAGCAGTAACAGCCAAATACATTACAGAAATTATGCACTAACAGTCCCATTTCCTTTTCATAAATAGCATGTTTGTATCTTAAACCACACAGAACCATTAAATTATCCATACCCTAGTTATATATTAGAAACAACAACAATAATAATAATAAAATGGTTAAAGTGATTTAAGATATTGCTTTATCCACAAGGGAATATCTAGCTGCCTAAAGCCCAATTACCTTAAAATGGTTCTAAAAATAAATTCATACTGGAACTTCAGAAATCTCTTGAAATATCAAATTTAACATTGCAGCTTTTTTTCCCTATTTGAACGTACCAAGCTTGATGAAGTTCAAACAATTATTTATCCATCCATCAAAACCAAGCAAAGTTATCTCTTCCAACAAACAGTTGCCATCAGTACACTATTGATAGTTGAGCCTTATTTTGAATCTACTGTTTAAATAAGCATTCAGTCTGTAATACCAATGTATTTCCCACCTCTCCAGTTGAGGAAGATAAGATATGCATACTAAATTAAGTAAACATCACAACGATTGTTCAAAACAAGATATTGGAATTACAAGCTTTGCCAAACTTGGCAAACAATTTTAACATCTCTACAGTTCTCTGACATTAACCTTTTAATCTGATTTGTTCCAGCCTCTGGGCTCCCCCAAAAGTTAGTTTTACACATATATTTTTACTTTTCAAATAAAACACTGGCTATCACTGAATATCGTATTTCCCCAGCAAGAAAGAAGCCAACATTCAAGCACCACACTGTCTACTCAGAAATCTTAGGAAAGAACAAGCACTACCGGCCATTAGGCTTCACAAGAGTTAAGAAAAATAAAACTCTACCCAAATCCTATTCTAGGAAGCATTCTGTGCTTCGCTGTATTGGAACACGATTTGCCTCTAAGCAGAACGCAGTCTGCAACCAGGAAAAGTGCTTCAGATTTGAGATAGCTGAACTTCCCGCTAATCAGACTTCAACTGCTAAGTTCGGTAAATTCCTCAGCATCTCTACAAATCATGGCCTTTTAGTCTTTGTTCGTGAAGCTGTGCCCAGAAACAAGCCCCTGAGAAGCCGGGAAGGTACCTTGCCTGCCAGGGAGAACGGAGCGCAGGTTCCAAGGGATACACGAGGCCTACTGCATAGGGGTAAAGGGGATTTCGTGCCTAAAATGAAGCCCGATTTCAGCAGTACCGGGAGGATACCTGCTGTATTCACCCTCCAACCCTCCCGGCTATTTCGCTAACACCTGTAAGGAGGAAACTTCGGAAGCAAGCGAGAGACCACCCCCGAAGCGACACAGCCCAGAGCTGCTTCCCCCCCTCCCCGCCCCGCCAGCCCGGCCCTCGCCAAGCCGAGCCAGGGCTCCTTTAGGCGCCGGTTCCCTCACAGCCCAGCGGCCGCTTCGGAAAAATAGGTACCCGAAAACCACCTCCACCGCGTCCCTTCCCCCCCAGCTCCGCACCACACC
>VZZY01022503.1:0-23758 GCA_013400335.1 Eurystomus gularis
TTGAAGGTTTTGTAGGAGGTGATTGGCCGAGGGTGACAATTATCTTTGCTGTCAAAAAACCCCACCAAAACCACACTGAAATCAGCGTGAATGTAACTTAAAAGAGATTGCAGAAGTGAAGGAATGAAATCATATAATTATATGAAGTACAATTGATGTATTGATGAAGTAATATAACTGTATGTAGGTCTGCACTGATGCTGGTGATGGCTTGCAGTTCAGTCAGTTGTACTGCAGTAATCCATAAAGGATTAAAAGAAGGTCAAGAGTTTGTTGTATTAAGTACAATATAAGAAACACTCCCCACACAGAGGAGTTCAGCCTTTTGAAAGGAATTCCACCAAATCAAAGAACATGCTTATTTTGGAGGGAGCCTGTGGTGCTGTGTTCTGTTTATTCTATTTTCTACAGAATAACTATTTCAAAGCAGTTACTGAAGTTAAATGTTGAGGTGTAAACAAACTTATGAAGAAAATAAATGAGTGTGATAATGAGATAAAATTGAGCAAGAGTAGAAGCAAGCATTCTGCTCAAATTGGGTGTAGGGACTGCTACTGGGTTCCAGATTCATGTTTCAGTCACACTTCTGAATGAAGAGACAATAGTTGTCTGATCAGCTCAAGTATTTCAAGCATATGGAGTGAAAGACTTAGGGGTATCTTTGTAAGAAGCAGAAAAATAGATCATTATGCTGATGCAATGTTGGAGCAAAAAAAGTATAAGTAATTTATTCAAAGTGAGATAAATAAAAGGAAACAATATAGATTCTTAAAACAAGAGGAGGGCATCAAGTTGGTAGAAGGTGGGAGCAAGACTTTGAACAAGACATTCACAGACTGTCTAATTTTTTATTATGACAAATAGAATTTGGTCCATTGTGGTGTGATATGCGGGGGTCAAGGAAACCAACAATAAAGAGAACATAAGACAATGAAAATAAATTTGTAAGTAGCAAAATAACCTTGCTCTTATATAAGGCATAAATGTAGACTAAATTTATGTGAAGGAATAGAAAATTAAAAATGATACTGTCATGGTAATGACAGTACTGCAGATAGAGATATTTGGGAAGGAGGCAAGGCGTTCTGTTCTAGGTATGTTTAAACTGTTGATGAATTATGCAAGACAATCTGAAATGCAGTGGAAGTAGTATTTCAGAGTAGCTGCATCCTTAAAAATAAGCCTCACATCTTGTATTGTCATGCAGAACTCAAGATTTATATTATATTTCAAGTATGTCTAAATAATGAAATGTATATTGTGCATGAAATGCTACCTATGGAATTAAAAGTGTGATTGTGGGTTTTTATTAGACTGATATGTTAAGCTAGTGCGGGATGAAAAATCTGTTTCAATGAAGGCTGCCAGTATAATTCCTGTCATCTGCTACCTGGCTTCCCCCTTTTGGGGCACTGTCTAAAGGGAACGTGCAGGGGATACTGATAACCCTTTAGGTACTTACTGTCCTAGTGAAATGGAGACCACACTGGACTGTGTGTTACCAGGGGTTGCTGTATATGCATATAGATTTGGTGCTCCATGTGGCTGCATGTTGAGCATGTGACAGGGACGTGTTATGACATGAGGGGGCTACAGCACATGTGGTTCCTGTCTGGCTTTGTCTTGGTCATGTGGCCTGCCCCAATAAAAGGACTGAGCACCTCCTGTCAAATCTGTGCAAAAGAAAACTTTATGCTAGTGGTGGCTTTTATTTCTTTTTCAGCATGACTTTCCAGATGAAGAATAACCGAGTGTTTGCTGGTTCTGTTATCAAGTAGCAGTAGTATCTAGCATTCAGAGGTATTTTATTAAACTGATAGCAGTAGCACAGGTAGAGTAACTGAAGACAAGGCTGCAGACATTCAGCTCTGCCATCGTATATTCATTTTGATCATACCTATACCTGAAAACAAAAATGTAGGAAAAGAGTATGCATTAATAAGTTTATTCTTTTATAATGACTGACAAGTATAGCCAAGGCATTTTGTTAATAACTGAAAAACACCTGTGCTGGACAAAATGCATATGCATTGAATTTTGTATTTAGAATCATAGAACCATCTAGGCTGGAAAAGACCTTTAACATAATCTAGTCCAATCATAACCCTACTCTACCAAGTCTGCTGCTAAACCATGTCCCTAAGCACCACATCTACACAACTTCTAAACACATCCAGGGATGCTGATTCAACCACTTCCCTGGGCAGCTTGTTCCAGGGCCTGACAACCCTTTCAGTTAAAATTTTTTTTCCCAACGCCCAACCTAAACCCCGCCGGTGCACCTTGATACCATTTCCTCTTGTTATCACTTGTTACTTGTGAGAAGAGACTAGCGCCCATCTCTCTACAACCTCCTTTCAGGTAGTTGTAGAGAGCAATAAAGTCTCCCCTCAGCCTCCGCTTCAGACTAAACAGCCCCAGTTCCCTCAGGCGCTTCTTGTAAGACTTGTGCTCTAGACCCCCCACCAGCTTCGTTGCCCTTCTCTGGACCTGCTCCAGCAGCTCAATGTCTGTCTTGTATTGAGGTGCCCAAAACTGAACCTAGCATTCAAGGTGGGTCCTCATGAATGCTAAGTACAGGGGCACAATTGCCTCCCTACTCCTGCTGGTCACACTATTTCTGATACAGATCAGGATACCATTGGCCTTCTTGGCCACCTGGGCACACTGCTTGTTTGTGTTGATCAGTAACCACAGGTACATTTGTTTGAATATACCTTGAGAAACTGATGCCATAGTTACTAGAAGCACAGTATTTACCACTGGGATCTAGAAGAGCATTTTTAAAGCAGCTGTCTAAATTAGTACACACAATAGTCATAAACAGGTGAAAATGGAATAATTACCTTTTATTAGTGAGGTCACAATTCAGTAAACAAAGCAGTAAAAGTCATTAAGAAGATTTCCTACAAAAGATTTCGTAAGTACTTACATAGATGTTTTGGAATTGTGTTGCAGTAGAGAGTATTGGTAGGAAATACTGAATACTGGGGATGCATACAAATGTCCAGGTGAGTGTATATTTGGATTTGTTTTCTCTGAGGAGAATAAACAAATTAAGAGAGTAATGTAAAATCTAACTGGCACATACATAACTACTTAATCTTGATAGGATGGACACCTATCCACAAGTTCAATTCACGGATCTGCAGATATGAGAAACTGCACACAAAAATGTTCAAGATTACTTTCTGTAGTAAATCAGATTTTTTTAACTGTACTCATGCCAGTGCTGTACAAATACTTTATGTTAATTAAAGCAAATACTCAAGATTATTCCATTTGAATCCTCCTCTACTCCACACTCATATTTATCTATTTAATATATCATAGAATAGTATATATAATAGAATAATAAGGTTAAATTAATGCTTTTTTCACTTCAGCAGGAGTCCTAATATGTTCTAATGTTATGCATCATACTTGTGGGTGAGTTAGGATGAAAGTGGTTGCCCACACATGAGTCTTACTCTTGTGGCTAACATTCTCATCATACTGTAGGAATGCAGTTGTCATTTGTTTCTTGTACTGGTATCCTATCACCATAGCATGTGGGTGTCTGAGATCATGATCTCAGAGTGATGCAGGTCGTCAGGTAATGTGCCAATCTTATGGTGGTCTTGGAAAAACAAGACAAGCTTTGAGCCATTTTATGTATTGTTAACCATGATCTATAGGCTTAGTTATGGAGATTCTATGCAAGGAGTAGAATGCTATGGTAACAGGCTGACACTAACCTGTACTGCTGAGTAAAAGAGATTTCCACATTTGGAAACCACTTTTTTTTTTTTTTTGCTACTGCAGAATGCTTGCCTTCCAAATACAACAGTCATTGTTAGGGGCTGCAACTGTATTTGTATGTGGTAGATTCCAATCTTCTATTAAAAAGAAAAAATACAACCCAGGAGTTTTTCAGCAATACTTGCTTATTTATGGTGTTTAATTTTCAGTGTGTTTGTCCTTCAGTGTATTCTGTTATGCTTTTACAGAGTGTAGGGTTTGTACAGAGGAATGGAGAGGGAGGGACACCTTCCGAATCAATTGATCTAATTCTAATAGAGTTGCTTAAATAGGTCAGATGACTCATTCTCTAGCATGTCTTTTTCTGTACATCAGGTATGAAATGAGTCTATGTGACTATCTGAGATTAGACAACTAATTTTTAAACTAGAAAAAGCTAGGTAGGATGAACCTGTCCTTAGTTATTGTAACAGTCACAGAATCATAGAATGGTTTGAATTGGAGGGGACCTTAAGGATCATCTAGATCAGACTCCTCTGTGGTGGGCAAGGACACATTCCACTAGACCAGATTGCTCAAAGCTCTGTCTAGTGTAGTCTTGAACACAACGGTGTTGCTTGGGTAATCCCAGAAAACTTTACTCTGTTTTCTATTTTGCCTATTCTTATTCCTCTTATTTTATTTTTTCTGTCATAGGTCCTGATGTCTTTACATGAAATGTTCCCAGCAGTGCATGCAGCAGAAATGGCTGTCCAGAGAAACCCACGTTCCTGGGATGCCTGGCAGACTTTGGGACGTGCCCAGCTTGGCTTGGGAGAGATAGCACTGGTAGGAAAATGAACAGCATTAATACACTAAACTTGTAAACCACATTCTATGAACTGTGCGTGAGAGAGTGAAAGTACAAAAATATCAAGGTAGCTGAATATCCTTGTGTAATCTGAAAGCAAGCAGGGAAAATGTTATCTCTAGTATTCCCTCTACTTCTTTGTTTTTCACAAATGCGAAACCTGTGTGGTTTTATTGCTGGGCTCAGGGAAGACCTGCCTAGTTCAAAGCCTTTTGTGTTACATACTATATTTAGGAGGTGGCTTTATGCAATAGAATAATTATGTTGACATAACTAAACATACTACATTCTGGGTACTGTACTGGTACAGCACTGCTGATAGTAGTTTAAAAATGAAGGTACTGTGAAGTCCCATTTGATATTCAGACTCAGTTTTGTATACATCTACTAATAAAATTATAGTATCTTGTTTTCCCTGGCTCCTGCTCTTCTGCTTCAGGTGCAGCAAATCATGTGTGCTCACTTATGCTTTCCTCTGGCCCCTTGACCCCATCTGGTGGCTGAGGTTGCTTCTTAATAAGACAGACAAAGTGCTGGGATGCTCTACAGTGGCTAAAGTGCATCTTTTCTCCATGTGGTGCTGTCTTGGCTACGTAGTGTGATGCAAGGGGAGACTTTCCCCTTGTCAGGTCACCCTCTATCTATAGGCTATATGCCTGTAAATAATGTAACATATAGTGTGATAGTTTTATGCTAGTTAGTGTGGAAACATAATGAGTGCACTTTTAAACTGAGACACGTTTGCAAAAGTCCATTAAAAAAATAATTCATTGTGAGCTCTCAAAATACAAACATTTACTGGTATTTATTTTTTTCTCATAGAAGTAGCTGTATGTTGGTTCGATACAAATAGTTTTGTCGTTAATTTAGAGTCTCTTTGCAAAGTTACAATGTTTGGACCAAAAATTTTCAAGAATAAAAAAATATTTAAAATCTTTTTGAGGGAGGCTAACAGATCATGCAAAACTCCTTTATTTTTAAAATGTAGTAAGGAGCAGTATTAAAAAGCGAAACAAAACCAATCCAAATAAAAAGAATAACTTAAGACAAAAGCTGTGTATTGCAGATGTGCCTTATGCTACCTCAGGCTCTTGCAGTATTGTCGTATGATGTATTTAGTGTAAATTAATGCATATCTGCATCACACAACTGGTAACATGACATGGCTTTTGTTGTGTAGAAGGTAAGAGTAGATAGATTGTAGGTCCAGACCTTACAGCTTTTTTTTTCCCACTTCTAAGTGTCTGAAATTGTCACTGTAAATTAAGTCTGAAACTTCTAAATGCATCAGTCTCAGGAAATTCAAAATGTTTATGGACTGCAAGGATCCTAGGTAGCAGTGCTGCTTATTCTATTAAAAAAATTATTTAAAAAACCTAGTTTTTCTATTAAAAACTGCTACAGTTACTGTAATATGAATCATTAATACACCCGTATTAGTTGTACCACCAGGTCTGCTCACCGTCTTTGTCTACACTGGCAAGTCACATTGCACCAATAGGAGTGGATATCTTGAGCTGATGGTGCTGGGGACCTGCTGTTCACATTATATTTGGTTTGATTTACATTAGAGTAGCGCTTCAGCTGTTATTGTGGCGAGCATTGTTGAACATAATCAGAAAGGAATCTAGTTTATGTAGTCTGAGACTATTCCATGATGCAAACCAAAGTATTTTTAAGTGGGAACAATCAGAGATAGGCATCAAAGCACATTATTAATCTGAAACAAAACACTACTGTAGGTGCTCCTGTAGTTGTTGTATTGACCTTTCTGTCTGTGAAGAGAGAGGGAGGAGTTATCATCAGGTCATTTACACTCTTAATGTTTTTGTCTGTCTGAGTAAGGAGCCCAGGGGTGGGTAAGCTCCTGTTGGTGTCTCCCCTGCTTAGTACTGGGTGTTTCTACTTTTTTGCCTTTGTCTTAAAGGTATTGAACTGTCTTCTGATGAAAATGTTCTCACATACAGAGAAGAACCTGGGGAGTTACTCTGGAATGCAGATAATGTTCACTATTTATCTTTGAACCAAGGAATTTTTAAGGAATCTTAAAAGGTCAAGACTGGAGGAGTCTTAAAAAGTTCAATTATTTCATAACTATTTAACCTGTGGAGGCTTCTTGACCAGGTGTTCTAAATCATAATTATCCTTTTCCCATTAGGCATCCATTACCATGATTTTTCTAATTTTTCACTGCATTACATTTTTTACAAAGATAAATTAACAAAGCATAAACGTCAAGGCTTTTTAGTAATGTTTGAGATCTGGGAATTACTACCCTTCTCAAGAGCAGCATCTTCTGTTTCTTTGTTTCATTTCTCCCCCACCAATGTCTATCTTCACCATCCACTTCCTGTCAAATGGTCTGGTTTAAGTGTTTTTATTACTTCACAATGAATGATGCACTTTTTCTTAGTGGAAAAAAAAAAGTGTATTTTAATTTCAAGTTTCCCAGGTCTAAAATACAGCTTCCAAGCAAATCTGATTTATATTATGAGCTGCGTCATACATTAATTTCTTGCAAACAAAGAAAGATTTGTTTGGGGCAAACTTGTGACAGAAAGAGCAAGATAAATTAGTCTCTTTTTATTTAGCTTTTACAAAAGCTGTTTGCTCTTTTTTCTGATTTTACTACAGTAATTCAACAATAGTACTTATATGTGAGCAGGCATTTCTGTAAAGGCAGAAATTCCTTAAATTGTACCAGTCAATCTGCAAGAGCACACCCAAGTAAACTTTGCAACGTGAAAGCAGAAACTAGAAATATAATCAGGCTTGCAGTATTTCTCTCATTTAATTGTAAATGTTTGTTCTTACAAATGATATTTACTGTATTGGTGATGACAACTTAAGCAGTAACAATTTCACAGTGATACCTTCATTAGAGCAATTCTTCCCATGAGACAGAGTGAGCCCCACACACTGTCATTAAACAAGGAAACAAACAAAAATCCAAAAGCAGCATTTAAAAGTAAAAAGAAACCAACTGAAAGTGACTGAGTCTCCCAACTTGGAGAGATTCACAAGCCATCTGGACATGGTCATCAAGCTCCAGATGGCCCAGCTTGATGGCTAGTGACCTCGGAGGATCCCTGCCAGCCTCAACCATTCTGGGATTCTGTGCCTTAATCTTCCCCCCTTGTGGGCCAGGGTGTCTGTCAAATCTTGAGTATGGAAGATTATGAAGTTAACTGAGCAGATGTGTAAAAATGAAACAATTGTGCATGCTTTTTGTTTGATATTATGAAGGATGTGGTTTGCTGTAGCGTTGCTAAGTAGCTAGTGGTTTAGCAGTCTAAGAGTGATGCTACATTTTGTAAAATGAATCAAGGCTTGACAGTATGAATCCTCTGATCAGCCCTTTAATTTCTCTTGAAATAAATAGTTTTAGGTCTTTTATATAATGATGGGAGGCATGTACTAGCAAAGAGGGGAATTACTGCATTTTATTGGAAACTAGCTAATTAACTAATTCTGAATTTGAGAGAATTTTCCAAAGTGTTACTAGTGTAAGTCTATAGAAACAAAGATTTTGTTGATGAAAAGAAAACTGATGGTTGGCTTTTCACTGAACAGCAATCAAATCTGTGATTCAGATTGTGTTGCCATCAACTTGAAGGGATAAATAACTCAGATTATATTTTAATAAATTTAGATGAGATTAAAATACTACACTGCTATGGTAATCTTTCTAAGTGCAACAAAACGTGGATTATTTTATGGTGATGGAACATTTAACTTTGTCATTATATTAATATAGTTGATACTTATTATTCTTATGTGCATAAATGAAAAGAAAAAGAGGCAATGAAGTTTTAAAAATTATTTGTTTTATGATTTTGGCCTAGAATTTCTTGTTATTCCATTTACAGTCTTTATGTCACACTTGTCAAAATGCCTTCTACTCAGAGGTGTTTTTTATTTTCAGCAAGAAAGTAGAAGGGCAAGCAAGTCTCCAAAAATTTAAACACAGAGATACTCAGTTTAAATGACAGGGGTACTCAGTTCTTGTGAGCATTCCTCACTGACTTAGCTGGCATCTCCTCTTAGTTACTCTTGTCAGATGCTCAGAACTTTTTTAAGGCTTTAGCTATGATGATGAAGCCCATCTTCTCAACAGTTAGCCCTTCTAATGAAAAGTGTTAGCTAAAACAGATACAGTTTATATGACAAACAGGGATTGGGGAGAAAGTAATGTAATTCGGTAATAGAGAGGTAAATGTTTTCCATCCTCCTGGATTTTCCTGAATTACAATTTAAGAACACTTATATGGCTTAAAGGTTTATTTTCTTGGGCTAAATATTTTAATTTCTAGGGTGAGATAGATTTTGTTGTTGTTACCTCGATCATCCTGGGTTATGTCCATGTATCTAGTAGTGCATATAGTATAGGGATCTCTATGGTAGAGGCAGCCTGAAGCAGTGACTTCTGCAGCGTTCTGCAGTGTCCTGCAGGGATGATCTCTGAGGTTTAAAGGCAGGCAGGCACTAAGCATTGTGAGGAAAGAGGGCTGAGAGAGAGTGAGTTGGTGCAAAAGGAGATCTGGGAAATGAGAGTACATCACTAAAGAAAAAGAAAGTATGAGAGGAGGATAGAAACCTCCTCAAAAGAGAAAGGAAGCACGTTGCAGAAGTGAGGAAGAGGCACCTTGAAGAAAAAGTTGAAGTGGACACAGTGGCTGATGGGAAATTTTCTGAAAGTAGTTTGTATAGAGATGTGTGCCAGTTTCCACAGGCCGTGAAGTTCCTGCTTTCTTCTCATACCTCCAGGCTCAGACACATGTCCTCTGGCCTCTCGTGCAAGCCCAGGCACTGTGCTCCAGGGACCACATGTGTGAGTCACCACCCTTGGGGGTGATGGATCTTCATCCATTCTGCATAAATTCTCTGCAGTGGAGAACCTACAGCATAGGAGAATTAAGCTGGCGTCATCTCACAGGCTTCTACAAAATGGGAACAAAGATGCTTAGGGGTTTATAACTTGGCTGAATTCCAATAGGTGTAAGTCAAAAACAGTCTTTCACATCTGGAAAATTGCCTACTGTATTTCAAGTCTTTTCTCCAAAACAGAACCTTCCAATAAAATGGTTTTGTAAACCCAAGAAGTGCAAAATACTAAGTGTTCACCTTATTTTTGAAGACAGAAGAATTATTTTTGCTGAGATTCCCAGAGAGAAAATTTTTATTGAAAAGAAGAAATAATCTGAATGGAAAAGTTGCATAGAAAAGTTCAGCCTGACAGTTAAAAATTAAAAAAGATAAGACATTTACCATTCAGATTGTCATATAAACTATTAAACTAGAGTGGAAATATCTGAAAGAATTGGATTTTTGTTGTTGTTGTTTAAAGAACAGAAATGTAGGGAGGAGTCTTTAAATACAGTAAAATTTCATCAGTGGCTCTATGCTAAAGATTTCTGTAAAAATTACTTACTTATATTCGTAACACTTGGTCTTGTTAAACCTCATACAGTTGGCCTCAGCCCATCGCTCCAGCCTGTCCAGATTCCTCTGCAGAGCCTTCCTATCCTCGAGCAGATCAACACTCTTGGTCAATTTGGTGTCATCTGCAAACTTACTGAGGGAGCACTTGATTCCCTCATCCAGATCATTGATAAAGATATTAAACAAGACTTGCCCCAAAACTGAGCCCTGGGGAACACAATAAGAGTTAAATTCCCATAAAATATTTTCATAGAATCATAGAATGACTTGGGTTGGAAGGCACCTGTAAAATACATCTAGTCCAAATCCCGCCGTAATCAGCAGAGACGCCTACAACTAAAGCAGGTTGTTCAGAGCCCCATCCCACCTGACCTAGAATGTTTCCAGGGATAGAGCATCTACCACCACTCTGGGCAACCTGGGCCAGTGTTTTACCACCTTCAGTGTAAAAACTTTCTTCCTTCTGTCTAGTCTGAATCTACGCTCTTTTAGTTTAAAACCCCTTGTCCTATTGCTACAGGCCCTACTAAAAGGTATGTCCTCCTCTTTCTTATAGGCCCCCTTTAAGTACTGAAAGGCTGTCATGAGGTCTCCTCAGAGTGTTCTTTTCTCCAGGCTGAACAACCCCAACTCTCTCAGCCTGTATTCATAGGAGAGGNAACCCCAACTCTCTCAGCCTGTATTCATAGGAGAGGTGCTCCAGCCCTCTAATCATCTTTGTAGCCCTCCTCTGGATCCTCTCCCAGCAGATCCAGGTCCTTCTTGTGCTGGGGGCTCCAAAGCTGGATGCAGTACTCCAGGTGGAGTCTCACCAGACTGGAAGGGCAGAATCACCTCCCTCAACCTGCTGGTCACAGTTCTTTTGATGCAGCCCAGGATACAGTTGCCGTTCTGGACTGTGAGTGCACATTGCCAGGTCATGTCGAGCTTTTCATCCACCAGTATCCCCATGTATTATGTTGGATGTTGTAAAAAACAAAACAAAACAAACTTTAAAAATTGCTGTTTAAGGATCATTAACACCAGAAAAAGATTACTTATAGGTGTGTATGTATCTTCACTGATGGACGTCCTTTGAAGCAGGTCATGTAGTGTCTGTCCGATGTAACATAAAGGCCTAATACAAACCTTGGGTGTAGATGTGAACTGTATAACCTCTGGAAATGCTCCCTGACCTATTTTAAGGGTCATTGTATAGTGACAGTTACGAAGTACCTGTGTTATAAAAACATGGTATAAAAAGTGTAGTCTGATCAAAAATACCCTTCACTTTAAAGCCTCTGCAAACCAGCAGAAGAGATTCTGCTCATGGGAGAAATGAAAGATTGTTATAGTATACCCTATAGTGCAAGAAAATGTGCAAGAATTTTTATTTTAAAAATATTTTATTATTGTAATTCAGTGAGCGAGAATGTCCTGCAGTTGGTATTTATAGTATTCTTCCCTACAAAAGGAAAAGCAGATATATAACTACATACTGATTTAAAATCCCATGGCCTGTACAGGCAGGGTCTCTTAAGACTGCAGCTGCCCTTTAAAATGAGGCTGGAAGTACCAAGTTTATCTGCTGCCACATTTTTCTATAATGCCAGGCAGGTAGTTGAAAAGGAGATTTACATCTACATCTGGGAGAGAATTAAAAGTAGCCCACTTTTTTTTTTCTTCTGTCTTGGTAGAAATTAATGGCTGTGGCAGCAGTTACAGTGGCATTGTGAAATTTTATGTGCATGGAAGTTCTATATTTTTCAGTATTCCATTGCTGCTTTAAAATGAATGCCTCTGATCTTTTGCAGCACTTAAAATTTACCTTATTTATTTGTTTAGTTAGTTAGTTACAGAAATGTCACAAAAATTCTTTTTTCAAACAGATTTACAAAGGAGATAATTTTATGTTGTATTACCTGGATCATCAAGGCAGCTTCTAAGCTTGTCAAGTGTTACCTTATGTTTGATTACTGTGTTTATTGTTGTTTATTGTGCATGAACATAACTGTATAGACAGGTTTTAAAGAGGGGGCCTCTTTCCTGGAAAGCTTGAAAGCAGATGGTATTTGTTCATATTTTGTTTACAACAGAAATAGAAAAAAGGCATTAAGTGTTTACTTGTAGCTCATCTATCCCTGGAAATTAAAAGCTAGCAAAGTTGAATAAAATTACACTGTTTTGCAAGACTTAAACTGTGCTCCTCCTTCAGTTTAAAGTTCAGCATGCTCCTACACTTCAGAGCTGGCTGTGGACCAATAGTCAAGTATTATTTGTTTTCCTGGAACTGAAAGGCTGCCTATTACAAAAGCGGTAATACTGATAGCATAATCAGCATTTCTTAAATCTGATGTGTATCTCTTGTCTGCTGAACTAATGTCATCCAGTGTTAGTATATTAATCTGTGCCAGCAGAAGGATGATTTGGCAGTTTCTGTTAATGCAGATAAAAAAGTTGTGATTTTTCAAATTAATTTGCATTATTTAAGTATTTATAAATTACAACAGAATATGGAATTTGATGGTTGTTCATATGTAGAGTCTTTATATGCAAGTTGCTAGAGCTCTTCCCAAATATAATCCAAATCCATATATTATCACTGTTTTCCCATCCCACAGGAGGGCTTCTGTACATCATCACATAAGTGTTTAGCCACTGAGGTGACCACTTCCATAACTATAAATACAATACAGTTAAAATTCTTGGTCTATAGTTTTTCCAGTATTATAACAATCTATTCTTACTGCCAAATATCACAGCTACTCGATTAGATGGCCATGGTTTTCTGGTTATGGTTTGTTTAACAAACCTCTGTGTTGAGCATTAGTATTTTTAAGACTTTTCCCAGTTGAGCTGAAAGACAGAAACAGTATCAACTACACTTAATTGTATTAGTATTACATAGTTGATAAGATTATAGGAGTTCTTTCTTAGAGCAAGTCTCCAGGTTGGGAGTTTGCCTACATTCCCCTGTATAGCTAAGGGTATTTGCAACCACAAACCTGTTCCAGAAACTGCTTATCACGAGGCTAGGATTACTGTAGTATTAGGTCTGTACGTGAAGTGACTACCTGCTAGTTTAAAAGAAGCAATATTAGTGATACTTTAAATCCCAGTCATCCCTTTTCTGTATTTCTTTACACCACATATGTCTGCTTTTGCCTCCCCGTACATCTGATGGTAGGAGAGAAGTGGGATAGAAAACCATGAAAACAAGAATTATTTTTGCTTTCACTTTTTAAATTACAATATTTTTGACTTGTGAATGCTTATTTGTGCCCTCGCTGCCAGGCACCTGTTTTGTTCATGCATTCTTGGTACTTTCAGACACTTTTATGTACAATTGTTTTGGGACTAACACTGCTATTGAACTTAGAGCTGAGGGAGGACTGTTGCACAGAAGACAGTCTGGAGTAAAATAACTTTTGTCTTTGCTTGAATGTTGAGTGTAATTTCTTTGTCGTTTTTAATTTCTATGATGAAATGTGTAGGCTTTACAATGATTAATACTTCTTTCTTCTCTATTCTGTTTACAGGCAATCCGAAGTTTCCAGGTATCCTTACACATCTTTCCAATGAACCCTGAAGTATGGAAAGAGGACCTTTCCTGGGCAAGAAAGCTACATGAACAGCAGAAGGCAACAAAGACTGATGCAGTGCAACCAGTGGCAAAAGGAAAAGAGCTTGCACAAGAATCAATCCCAGACTATGACTTTGAAAGTGATGAAATTGTGGCAGTCTGTGCTGCCATCGCAGAGAAGGAGAAAGCTCTGTCAGCAGCTAAAACGGTAGTGATTGTGTCTGCTGAAGGCACAGTAGAGACTGTTACTGAGAAGGAGGATTGTCCTACGACGCCTGATGAAACCCTTTTCATCAAAGCCCGATAGGGCAGCCTTAGAGGTTGCCACACTCTTTTAAGAACTACTGCTATTTATTGTATTGAGCTTGCTTTGGTTTTGTTTTTTTTTAAGCAGTGAGAAAGCCTACAAAAGTTAAAAGAATTGTGGTTATTTGTCTTTTGTAAATTGAAAAAGCATTGATCTGAGTTGTTCCATCTGTATTTTAGGAGAAGAAAGCTAAGAGTTGATTGTAAAAATCTTATGAACAACTGTAATGTTAAAATTATTAACTACATTCTAACAACTGCTTTTATGTTTATGTATTTCTTAATTTTACAAGTTAATGCCCTCATTTTCCTAGTAATTAACAACCTTTTATTAAAACTGTAAAGGAGATTTTTAAAAAATCTCTTGGAATCCTTATTCATAAACATTATTTTTCTTCCAGTTAGTATGAACCTTCTTTGTTATCAGAAGTCTTTGTTTTCATTAAGATTACTTTTTCTGTGAGGAAGTTTTCTATGTGGCAGAGATGGATTTTTTTTTTGCTTCTGTGTATGTGACCAATCAGGCATCCATTTTGTAGTCAGATTAAACCAGTAGAAATCTTTACCTTGCTTTCAGAGCTGAATGGGTTAAACACTTTCTGTTAGGTGAAAGGAATGCTGTAACAAATAAGCCCCTGAATGCTTATTTACTAAAAGCTTCACCAGAAGAAAGAACATTCAGCTGAGACTGAAGCTGGCCTTTCCATATCTTGAGTGTTGTGCAGCAGACATTAGCAAAAGTAAAATGGTGGGAGTTGGAAATAGGTACATCTGAAGTGTGTTACCTTTAGGTTTTTCTTTCCTACTGAGGCTAATCTGATAAAGGGAATCAATTTGTTTTTCCTAATTGTTATGACCTGCCATTTAAAGTATCTTCATAGTGAACCAGTTTTTCAGGACAGCGTTGCCTGAGTCTCCCTTTTTATCCTTTTTGGATTTTGGATGCTGTGGTGGGTACTCACATTGTGTTAACTTAGAGGCATAATGTAGTTCTGTTTAATGTTCATCTTTCTTTAGGGGAATGTGTTCCCCATTGGTTCCTCATGGGGGCAGTTCAGAGAAACAAAGTCAGGATGTTTCTTTGGTGTTCTCTGTGCTGAAACTGCTCTCTTTTCGTTGTCTTGGAGAAGCGGTAGAGAGGGTTGCTTCCTAACTGGACTGGAAGAAATGGTCAACTGAGGAAATCCCAGAGAATTCAGGATTGGGAAGACATAATTTCTACTTTATTTTGATAACATTTTGCATGATAAAACATTTGAATAATAGTTTTGTAGACAAGTGAAACCTTTTGAAATCTGTTATCTTTGCATTTTTCATATCTGATTTCAATTTTCAAAATAACACATTTTATAAGGAAATAATGTTGCTCAGGAAGCAGTGATTTTTGCTATAGGTAGAAAGTGTATTGTAGAAAAATTACTTATCTCAGATCATACTTTCAGTTGAATGTCTTTAAGAGGACACTTAATCTTTGCAGAAATAAATTACGCCTTTGAAAAACTTAATTGCCATGTTGTACTTAGTATGTTTTCATTAATTTTTGCAAGTTTCTTCCTGAATATATTTTCATATATATGTGAATTTTTTAGAACACATGCTAAAATTTTACACTTTTTAACATCTCCTGGGTATTCAAAATCATTCTAGTTACAGTGACTAAAATATATTAAGAAACTTAAAACATCACCATGTTGCATTTTTATTTGTTCATTCAGTTCAGAAATAGATCTCAATGCTTACTGAGTACTCATTTGATTAAGGTATGGTTTGATAGATGTTTTGAATTGTTCCAGCTGAAGAATTTCTTAATCTTGCTTTTCCTAACAAATGTATTCAGCCATAGGAAGAGTTAGTATGAGAAGGATTTGAACAGATTTCTTTGAAGAAGAGACATTGTCTGGCTAGGAGAGGAAATGTATGAGAAGCTGTAAGGTACATTTTCATTTTGAAGGAGCTCAACACATTTTTCTTTGCTTTCTATTCTTGTGTCAGTGTTATGTATTTACTCATACAGGAAGGATTGCCTCCCTTCTTTCAGAGGCCCATGTTATCACAGAATCTATTTCCACTGAAAAGATTCACAAAATTCCTATTGACTTCAGCACTGCTGGGTCAAACTAATGGAGAGGTGTGCATCTACACCATCAGGCAGAACGGCCGTGCCAGCTTTGGAGGGTGGCTTTCTCCATCCCTGTACTAAATGTGTTTTCCTTATTATTAGATTAGGTTAAGAATTTTAGGTATTGCCAGGGCTGTAGTGTTTTGTAAAGCACTGTAGAGCAGATAAGTTCTTGTGACACTGTTATTCTCAAACTGGGAAGGAATTAAAAAATTGATGATTTCAGCATTGGTTTTGTACAGCATGCCGCGTTTTGCATGTATGGGACTTTTTGAATCTCTTCAAATAAAATACTGACTTTTATGCTGCTTAGTGATGCATGTTTATTCTTTTGATTATGACAAGAATAAGGGTTACCACTGACCATTTTAGAATGTTACTCATTTAATCACTTGGCTTCCTCTGTCTCTGTTGAATGTGTTAATGTGTTATAGTGAAAAAAAAAACCAAAAAGACATCTCAGGAAAACTGTTTAATAAAAGGTAGTGCTCAGTGCTTTTAAAACTCTCAGGGGTATTCAGATGAGAGGGACCCAAAGGAGAAAGCCTTTATTATAAAAAATGGGGTATTCATGAAGCATGTTCCACTTTGCCATCAGGATGTTATTTTTGTGGTTCTTCATCATCACTAGTGGCAGTGGCTGCAGTAGCTTCCATGTATTTGCCTTCCATATGTATCTTTTATACTGAAGCATTGCAGTGCCATTAAAGAGGAAATATCAGTGGTAATAGTAGGTTAGATAGATCAATTTTGCTTAATTTAAAATCCACAATTAAACATTTACATATGTTTTTTCCTTTTGAATCCCTTTATATCCAGTGGAAAGAAATACACAGCCTCAGAGGGCCATTCATATACCTTGTGTTAGATAAGTATCTTAGAATGAGTTGAATCAGCTTCCCAAGGTGTCTAATTATTTTCATTTAGTACAAAGGAAGCTGAAGGTACTTGACTGGCAGTTAACTTCAAATGCTTAAACAGGGCAGAGATAAGTATCTTTAAAAAGCTTAAATGTAGATCATACTGAGAAAGACTAAATCTGACAATACTAGGGAACAAGAAAAGTATGGATCAGGTAACAGTGACTCTAATTTGGTAACACCGTAAGAGATTGGATTTTTAAAAGTAATTAAGGAGGGAAAAAAAGCAAATGTAACAGTTTCCTCTAGCCTTCTAGTTCCTGAAAGTTGTCTGAACATCTGTTGGTGTTTGGGGATCAAGATAAGAGAAGTAGCATTGGAAACTTACTTGGACATACAAGGTATGTGCCCCCAGATCCTAAAACCAAAGGGAAGGAGGTAAAAACTCATGTTGAGGGCAAGTACTCTGTGGGTTTATTTTGAGATCATACAATAACAATAAAACCATGATAAGCATAGTAAGGACTGGAGCACAGGCAAGTAGAAGTATGTGGGCTTGGTTTATTGGCAGGCTACAGACACCAAGTGTTTATTGTAGGTCAATATCATGTTAACATCATGTTCTCCAGTGGATTGGATTCCTTGGCCTGTGGTATTTCCAGAGAGGGATAGTTTAGAAGCGGGAGGAGTTCATGAGCTGGATCCTGCCAGATAGACAGGCCTGGTTTTGAAGGTTGATTTTCTAAGAGCCGGAACTCTAGGAACAATAAGGGTTGTAGAGAGTAAGTGATAAAAGGGAAGGGTTAGAGGTGGGGAATAAGTTGACTCTTCGGGTTCAGAAAGAATATGATTTAGACTTCAGTTGGTTTCCAGATGCAGTAAAACTGGCAGGTTCAGAACAAGGCCTATCAGTGGAAAGCTCTGGTGGTATTTAGTAGCTCTAATAGTAAATCTGACGTAAGTAGAATAGATATGCAGTTGTGTGTAGGAGCAGAAGGAAAAACTTTCTCCAAAGCTTCTTGGTTAGGATTATGGCTGGTGCCGTTTGAAGATAGTGGATTGCATTGATTTTGTTAGCGCTTTGGCATTTTGCCTCTAGCACCGATTTGGGTTAGGCAGCACTAGTGTATCAGTATATCCTACACCCTACACCTGGGCCCAATGGTAATGCTAACTTATTGATCATAGTTCAAATTAATCTACATATTTTCATAAAAGTCACTATCTGATACAAATTCTGGCTGTCATCCTGCCTGTGATGGGTAGATCCTCATCTTGCCAAAGGATAGGAGCTTAAATTTGAGTTAGGGATAGGGCTTGGGGTGTGGTATGGGGTGCAACGTCTAGCAGTACCTCTGGATGGAAAGGGTTCTGTGAAGCTGTGGTCTGGGATGTGAGGGCAGGACAGACTGCTGAAAGTGAGGGAGCAGGATTGCCAGTTACAGGACTAGCAGGGTGGAGTCAGGGAGGTAAGAATTTTGGTATGAGCAAGTTTTGAATGGCAAATCAGTACATCTTCTGTGAGCGCAGGGGAGTAGGGAAGGTGGATGTAGATATGTTAGACAGACTCTTATATGGATCTCTGGGGACCGAGAGTGGAAGGGAGCTATTAGGTGTGAGAAGGAAAGCCCTTTTGAATATATGGAAACAACTCATAATACCTAGCATGAAAATAACTTTTAAATTTCCTGGTGGCAAATTAGTCTCTACAAACTTGTAGCTTAATTTTATGAGACTTGTTATGCTCAGGGAGGCTGAGGAAGATAATTGTATGAGTAATTGTAATAGTAATGAGTTTCTGGTCGGTGTGGAAGAGGGTGCCATAGCTGAGTGGGACTGTCGGGTAGGTGAGAGAGATGTAATAGTCCATCACCCTAAAAAAAGGCACACTTGCCCGGTGCTTTTAGCTAGGCTGCTTCTGAATGCTCATCTGTGTTTGCAACTAGGCAGTAGAGATGCTCCCATTTTGTCTTTGTGTGCTGCCATTGAGTTATGGCAGGCAATTCCACTGTTGCTCAGGAGATGCTGTAATCTGTGGGCTGGCTGGGAATCCTCGAGTTCATTACTGAGGGAATTAGTGCTGATGTCCGCTGTGAGTCCAGTCCACTACTGACACATCAGCAATGTTGTGGTGGGAGGAACATCTCAGGCTCATTGGACATGTGCTAAGGGAAGCTAGAAAGTCAGCTACTTAAGAGGGTCTGTTCTTGCTTAAAGCTCTCTCCAGACCACATAATAATAATAAACAGTATTAGTAAAATAAAACTAAATTTAAAAGACTAATAAGCCATTACTTATTTAAATACTTATTATCCACTGTTGATACTTAATTCTGTCATTGCATACAGTAGCAATAACATTGGTGTGTTGCTTCAGGCCTGCTGCAAAGGTGTGGTCCAGTATTGCTACAGGTGGTGTATCTGCAGGTGGCAGTCCCACCTTCCTGCTCTGCCAGGTGCTATTTCCTGTCTTGGGAGGTACAACGAGTGTATTTGATTTGTTGGTCACTAGTAAGCAACAGACCATAGTTAAGTAGTTTAATTGCAGAGAATTCAGGCAGATGTTTATCTGTAGCTGCTGTAGGAACTTGAGTAATGGTGTTTGCCAGCTTAACTGGTGGAAAAGTGGCTTCTGCTGCAGATACCTGTGTAGAGCTTTAACTTCACTTTCTATGTGTATTGAGACAAATAAGCTCAACTGCTCTCATTAAAGGAAAATGTCTTTGATTTTTGTTTGCTCTATCAGTGCTTTTGGGGACATTTTTGAAGATGGCTGCCTCTTGCTGATGGTGACCACGCTGTGGTCTTTTGGAAACTTACAGGACAAAGTATGTTTTGACAGTAGGTGAGCATAAAGTGTTCCAAGGAAGCTTGTTATGGTGAGGAACTGGCACTGAATGGCAGACTCATATAAACATCTGAGATCAAGCAGAACATTTCCATTTAATTGTGATCTCCAAAATTACTTTGGTCAGTACAACTGCTTAAACATATCAACATAAGGCTCAAGATTTTCATTACAATAAAGCATTCACATGAAAACACTTTAAGCAGCATAACATGCTTAGTATTTGACAAAACATCCTCCAAATATCTGTACAGAATTATTTTGATAAACAGTGTTTCTTGAACAAGATCTAACCCTTACAACATTAAACACAAAACTCCTTTTTGTCAGTGGTTTACAGCTGGTTTTGGTGATGTCTGTCATTAAAACTCTAGGAACAAAGGATTTTCAAGGGGTTCAGGACCAGGATATGTTTCTATATAACCTATACTTCTAAATGAAGATTCTGCTTCCATGGTTTTGTACATTTATTTGACGGAGTATCAGATTACACAGTCATAAACTTCTATTTATTATTTAAAGTAAAATGATAAATGATACAAAAAAAATACCTTTATTACATCAGTGATGCTTTAACTAAAGTGAGTATTAAGACTATTAACCAGGGGTTGAAAGTTTTAGGCCCTAATATCAAAAGCACTTCTATACATCCTTAACTTTACATGTAAGAAGTCTCCCTGGCAGCAGAGGGACTACCCGGATGGGCGATGTTAAGTGTGTACCTAAGTGTGTGCAGACTGCGGGCCAAAGTTCCTGGAGAGGCGCAGATGTGTTACATAGAGAAACATTCTCAGCACATAAATAAAATCTGGCTTTTAGTAAGTACATATACCGAAAAGGAATATTCTTAACTGAAAGGATGTGTTTTCACACATATTCCCATTTCACTCTGAAAGTGCTTAAGTATTCTCAGCTAGAAAATTATCTCATCAGCTGTGAATCTAGCATAGACAACAAATCTAAACCAAGAATGTCTTATCAGCAGGAAATACTTGAGGAAGAGAAGGCTGGCAATTGTCCTATATACCTTGTATTAATAAAAAACCTTCTCATAGAGAAGAATAGACTTTTAAATATTTTCAATCCTGATACATGTACAACAGTAAAAATTCACATTTTCATGCTTTAATGAGACACTTTAAAATCCTACCCCAGGCAGCACTCAAGACTAGCTGTGTCCAGTTCCTAGCAGCTGCCTCACATTCGGCTCTAGTACCAGAAGCTTAAACTCTTGATAGCTGAGCAACCATGGGGAGAGAAAACACAGTTCTGCCAGTATTGGAAAGGGAAAGAAAAAGAAGGAACAAAGTGATGGGTCTTTCTATTTGCAGTGGCCCAGTAGCTCTTCTGTGTCCCAGAACAAGACAAGGCAGTTTTTGTTTCCAGTCCCATCAGACCTGCCTTGTAGCATTTCTGATGTCAGGGCCCAAGTGCACTGTCTGTTCCCCATGGTCCTCAGTAGTCTCAAAGAAATGTACCCATCACATGGCAAGTGAAAAATAGCCCTTTGGAGCACAGCTGAACCCCTCTCCCCTCAAACAAGTAGAACGCCTATCTATTGCACCAGTTTTTCCAATATATCAGGAAATATCCCCAGGGTTGATGCCTGTCACGGCTATCTATATACACTTTTCTGATAAATTCAATGTCTCTGTGGGAAAAGTGACCTGGAGAGGGCTGCCCTTGGATGTAGAGCTGGCCCCGCTACCAGACCCAATTTCATTCACCAGGAAGACGCTTTCAGAGTCCTGTGTCTGTGAAGAGTCTGAGGTCTCAGAGCTACGCAGTGTCCTTACTGATGTGGTGTCAGACTGGCCCAAGCCAGCACTGGGGCCTGGAAGCAGCACGCGGCCCCCAGCACTGCTTTCACTTAACTCCGGAGGATAGAGCAGTGTTTGCGAGGTGCTGCTGATCTCCCTCAGCTCACGGGAGATGAAGGAGGGTGACTGACTTGACATGGCAGAGGAGGTCCTGCGACCATCCACGCAGTTGAAATTTCCCCCTGAGTGCTGCCTCCGAGCCCCTCCAATGCGGCAGAAAAGGCATTTGATCTTCTCAATGGCTTTGCTGAGCACAGTCTTGCGGAGGAGGATGTAGACCCAGGGGTCCAGAATGGGGTTCACCGAGGCAATGCGGATGGCTTGCAGGTCAGGGTTTTGCCTCACGTCCTGCACGGATTCCGGTTGGTACAGCTGGTTCACAAAGACACGGACCTACCCAAGAAGATGGGGGAAGAGAAAGACACAATTATACAATTACATCAGGAAATCAAAGTTTACATTTCAAAGAAGATAGCTAGATTTGCTACTGCAAGCTACAACAAGAGAAGAGGCTGGCAAAGCCAGGCATCTCAGATTGGCAGCTGTGTGTTTATTTTTGGAAATAGCACAAATATCAGAGAGATGAATCTACTGTAAATTGGCTGTGCTACAGGTAGGAAATGAATGGCTCTTTCTCTCTCCTTCCCCTCATAATTAATCCCTGAACCTCTGACTTTTGGCTGATGTTTTTAAAAATCCCTTTTTCTTGATAGAACTTGGGAGCAAAGATGTAGACCTGCATCCTGTTTCCTGAGAATACATTGAGTCTTATGCTACTGGCAGAGGTACCTGACTGAGGAGACCTGGACAATTAGTTCCTCTAGCAAAGGTCCAATAATTATTTAGAAACAAAATGAAACACAGATTATAATCCAAGTACATTCAACTCTCTAAACAAATCCAGAGCTGTCAGTTCCCAAGTTTAGAAATGCATTTTGCTGGCTCATGTCCTTTCTGGAATTGTTTGTATACTCTCAACTGTCTGCTTGCTGCAGCATGGCTTGGAAAAAAGAAATGTGAAAAAAAAGAAAATGAAAAAAGGAAAGGTCCTTCAGCTAGGAGATTTTTAATAGGTCAAGATGATGAGATGATTGCAGCACTGGACTGAAGTGCTCTGCTTTCCTACCTGAGCCAGCAGTTTGGTTCTACTTACAAAAGGATAAACATACTGATGAAGTGGTCAAGAACTTGAGACGTCAAAGCTGCTGCATAAAGTGACTGTTTAATTAGCAATTTTAGTTTATCAAAGACCAAAGGATCCTGTCTTCTGTAGAGAGCTTCTTCCTTTGAGTCCAAGAAAATAAACAGTAATCTAGTACCTCTCTTAATTTAGAAACCACTTCCGTAAATGCTACTGAGAGTAAGGCACACTCCAATTCTTTGGTATCAGCTACCTTTCCAGTGTCACTACAGAGGGTGGCATCATATAAGTTTGTTATGTTGATCAGTCTCAAATAGCTGTTCTCCATTTTAGGAAGACCTACTCAGTGTTCAATTATAGGAAGGCCTAGGAATGACATGGAAAAGAATTAATAATGGAAGATGCTGTTTTCTTCAGATTCCTCAAGGTAAGTCAAAATAAATCCCTTCATTATCTTCTTATCTGATACAGTAAAAATCTAGTAGCAAAATTACGGGGGTTTTAAAATGTCATCCTTGACTTCTGAAGTGAAACAATTCTTGTCCAGCTAGGAGGTTACAGACAAGGATGCAGACAAACATTTAAATAAACGAGCCAAACTAGAACTGCCCTCTTAAAACATTATTATTAGAAGATTTGCATGTGAAGCCGTCCATGTCCGGTGAAAGATTTCACAATTTTGTTTGGAGAAATTTTCCTGCAGCAGGGCAATGTGGTGGCATCTAGCTTGTCAGAATTCAGAGACTGTGCACCAAAGCTATCAGTGAAGTGCGCTTAAAAAAATGCAGAGCCCCTCTTCGGAAGTCCTGTGCACACAGTCTCCCTCACACTGACTGTCAAATTGATGGCTGCCTCTATTTTCTCTCTCAGTACTTTTATCTAGGTTTATGGGTAACGAAACCTGCCCAGGGAATTCAAAACATGGGAAAATCTTAAATTTATACAGCAATATAATGATCCCGATTTTATCCTGAGTTACTTTCCTAACTTGACAACCGGTTTATTGACCTTATGATTCCGTTAAAGCCAAATGTGCGGCTCAGATGCTCCGAAGAGTGTTCCTACACATA
>VZZY01022504.1:8335-46860 GCA_013400335.1 Eurystomus gularis
ATATATATATACTAGTAAAGGACTGTTATTCCTACTCCCATATCCTTGCCTGAGAGCCCCTTGATTTCAAATTTGCAATAATTTGGAGGGAAGGGGTTTACATTTCCTATTCCAAGGGAGGTTCCTGCCTTCCCTGGGGGACACCTGTCCTTCAAACCAGGACAGCATTTCACTTCCCTTTTGTTACCTTTATATATTAAATAAGATGAATTTTCATTAGTTTCCTCGGGAAAAAAAGATAAAATATTTAATAGAAGTCTAACTTTAAAATGTAATTTATATTTTTAAAAAACCTTTTATAAGTTTAAAGCTCTGAAATAATTCAGTTAGTCTCGTGCCACTGTACACTGATTTATAAAAAACTGAAACATTGAAATGATTATGCAGTAATTCAAGCATGTGCACAGGAAGGATAAACAGTTTAGATTTAGCTAAATCTAAAAAAGTTCTCATTATTAATATGACTTACTATCCCATCATTATAAACCAAATCCAGATGATTCTTATCTCTTTGCTACCATAAACAATTTTTTTTCTATAAGAATACATAGCACCGAATTGTCTGGGAATATTTTAATTATCATAAATATAAAGCTATTTTTATAGAAGAGATACTTTAAACTGAATATATATTTGGATAGAAGACAAGAATCTTCAAATGAACTTTTCTGGGGGGATAATGCTGATACTTTACTCCCCTACTCCCAATAGGTAACTTCAGCCAAGATAAGTTTACAAATTGTGCAATAAGATGGAGAGAAAGCCACAGAATATCTTCTAACATGATCTGTAAGTACAAGATCAAGCTTCTAGTCCATTTAAAGTATTTGTGATAACTTCTTTGAAATACACCTAAGTTAACACTGCAAAGATTGCTCAAGATATCTATATATATATTAAGTATAAAGTATGATGATCACAATAGAATAAGCAATGTTTGAACAGAAGATTACATTTCCATAGGAAATATAATTTCTAAGTTGAATTAGCATGAATATAAATCTCTGACTTTCACCCTATGGACTGTATAGTAGCTGTTTTAAAACACTGCACTTCAGTCTGCAAACTTTTAAGCAATGTAAAATTTAATGCATTTGGACCCAAATACAGTAAAATTACTAAGAAAGAACCATACCTTAAGGCCTACTGAGGTCAATGGAAAGCAATTCCAAATTTCAGTTGGCTTTGGATCAGTCCACACATAAAAATATGAATGAAATTAATCTTGTATTTATCTTTGAGTCTGGGGTTTCTCTAGGCATTCTACATGTAGTAGTACATGGTTGTTTTGTCTTCAGTCTTATAAAGAAATATGTAATAAAGCCTCATGAAAACTTTTCAAAGTTCATTTAAGCAAATATTTTGTTTTAATAGATAACATTAAAAGGAGTCATAAATCACCAAGAAAAAATGTTTTCTGACTGATTAAGTATTTAAATTATATGTAATATGCTATTTCCTAATATAACCCTTTTGTTTCTGTCAAATTACAGCAGGGATGACCAGTGGTATTTTTTTTGCCAACAAAGAGCATGGGAGAAAGTTATCTGAAATAAGAATCTGAATTTAAATTTGTTGTTCTCTCACGGATTATTAGAGATGCCACCCTAAGTGATGCCATCCACTACATACCTAGTTAGACAGTCCTGTGTAGTGGATAAGCACAACTATAGTTTTATTCACTGCGGTAAGCTTACTGATAGAGAACACAAATCATATAAAAGGAAAGAGTTCAGTGGCAGTCTACAGGTCTTGCAAACTAAAAGATTAAGGCCAGCTCAGTAGTGATGAAACTGAGCTAAAGATCTCATTTCTCTATCTAAACTTCTGAGTGAAAGTGTCAAGAGAGTATTTTACATGCCTTTCCGGTGAGGAATTTTGGAAAAGAGCCAAAGAGGATGTAGGTGACATAATGTTAAGTGCTGCAATGACTAACATTGAGGAATCTGGGTTCCAGACCCCTGGGCCATACACCTGCTCTTCTTGCATATATAGATCCCAAACAACTTGTATGCACAGTGTGAGATGTTACTTGGTGTTAAATACACAGGAGGTATTTGGGGAGAACAATGCAAGAATAGTGTAATCTGCTCCTTTATCTGATACTTAGAAATACCACTGTGCATTTTAGATTTATCCTGAAGACATCCACAGAAGTCCTTTCTTTCACAAATAAAGAAAAAAAGAGATTTCCATCTGTGTGATTCTGCTTCCTTATTAAACAGTAATTAGAAGATAAAGCACATGCCTAAATTCATTTTCCTCTCAGTGGAAAGATACACCTGCCCAGAATAAAATAAATCAAACAGCTGTAGACAGTCATAGGAGTTTCTATTCTTATTTTGCAGTTGTCTATTCCTCCTTTTTGTGTGTGGAAAATGTGAGGCTTAACTAGATCAACAGTTGGTGGCACGATTATAGAGGCATTTGCTAGGAGATATAGTTTGCATTCGCTGAAAAGTATTTCTGTATATTAACATTACATATATACTGGCCAAAACCATAGAAATAATTCTTACAATGCTGACCAAAACCTATCACATTCTTCTCTATTCAAAGTTCACTAAGTATGAAATATGAATTTTAGATATAACAGACTTAATTCATCTCTCTGTGTAGATATTTAGCTGAGCAAATCTGGTATTCCTAGTGCTGTTGAAAAGCCAAAAGCTTTGTCCAAAATGTTGAAGGTCTCAGGACAGTGAGGCTGCAGGACTACCGTGTCTACACTTGGCTTGGCCTGTCTGGAGCTTTATTTATCTGACTTAGTTATAACAGCTGTTGTCAAATGTCCAGGTTATTATTACTTAATTTGTTAAGATTTAGCTTGCTTGTGTGCAACAGTATGACATAACACCTATTCTTGCAATAATTTTTATATAAGTTTGTAACTAGTAAATACCAAGCCCAGATAGGTCTGTGTAGAATAAACTGTGTCTCTAGAATAAAAGCCAGGGTAGAGAAGTGAAGGCATGGTAACAGAGGCCTTGAAAGTGTGTGGATGGGACGATAATAAAGGCTCCAGGTCTGTGAACACCTCAACAATAATCAATTATTAGTCATTAGGGATATAACAGTGGGAGCAGGGCAAAACTTTTTTTAGCAGTTATAAATAAGAAAGTTATGTGGAAATGAAGACCAGTGAAGAAAGAACAAGGCTTAGAAAATTTTAGAAAATATGTAAAATTAGACCCTAGAATAAGGAGGGATAAACACCCCTGTCAAAATCATACTTACTTACCCCTGTGGAGGAGTTGGGATGCTGATGATGCTCTGAAATCCATACTCCTTACCTCCTCCCTAGTGAAGATGGATGCTTTTGACCCTAAGACCAAGAGAGGCACAGAAGGGTGAGCCAAACTTTGGAGAAAAGGTGAGGATGTTAAGAGTGTATGTGTGTGTATGTGCCTCTGTAACAACCTCATAGTAAGGTTTTGTTTTCTAGGTAATTTAGACTCTAAAGGTTAATTCCATTATGACTGGAATAAAAAAAAATGTTCATACAGACTTTTAAGACTTCAGCTGAACCCAAAATAATTTTTTGTCTTTGCACAAAATGTGTGTTCTTTCAAGACCAGTTAACTTGCACTAGGATTAAGGCAACACGTCTGTCGTCTTAGCCTTCCACATCTACCTCAATTCTTAAAAAAAAATATATATATATATATGTAATAAAGACCTTTTTTGTGTGTGTCTCTGGTGTGCCTGTGTCTTCTGTTATGGTGAGAAATCTAGAATGTATAAAATGCTTTAAAATTTAAATAGCTTCGGTTCATTTGACTACAAGTTACAAACTTGTTAAATAAGGAAAATGAAAGCCTGTGCTTGTTCTGAGCTGTGTATTGCTTACCCTCCTGCATTAGGAAATGAGTTATATGGCTCTGTGCTTAGTATTTCCAAAGGGTTATCTTTAAAAGTCTGAGTGAGGGTTGGTACCTGAAGTTTCATTACCTTATGATTTCATACTCATAGGATTGTGTAATCTAGGACACAAGCTGCCTTCTTAAATTAAAAGCATGAAGAAAACAAAACATATTTCTTCTTAATTTCTTTCAAAATAAGCTAACAAAGCAATTTACTTTAAAGGACATCCTTATTGTTCAAATCAATTAGCCACTAATATTAACTGAGGTGTTGCAGCATCTGAGCCTATTGAGCTGTGCTTTGATCCTTGCATTATTTCATTTCAGATTGTTGCATTGTGTCCCTTCAAGTAACTCAATAAAGTTGTTAGTAATTTTTGTCTGAATTATACCTGCTTAGAATATATTCATCTGTATTTTGTGGGTTTTTTTCAATAAAATCTATAAAATGCTTGAAATGTTCCATAAAACCTCAGAGGGAGAATTCAAGTGCAGATGAAATACTGAGAAATACCTATCGATGCACAAGACCCCCAAAAGGATTTGCATGTTTAAATTTCATGTTACAAAACCAAACTACACTAAGCTTCCACTCACCTTTGATAATATATCAGTCTTGCGATCAAAAGATTAGAATAGATGGGGAAAATGTATTTTGTGTTAGGGTAGCAGTTTCAGGATTCATTCTATTTTGGTATTTTTTGTGCTGATTTTGGAGAACTCTGCAGTAGAAATACAGTTTTGAGTGGGTGGATGTTTCCAGGAAAGGAAAAATTCTGATACTCATTTTACGGTGTATTAGATCCAGAGATATATCTCACCAGCAAAAAAAATTAAGATCCCCAGATGTAACCTTTTGTTTAAAGTTGTTTCTTATATGAGGGCATCTGCACTGGGCTGCTCTTGAGAAACAACTTTAAGGTCAAGCCACACAACTTTCCTAATTCAGACAATATAGCTAGAAAGACACCTAACATGTAGTTCAGTTAAAAATCAATTTGACAAATCAAAAGTTTCCAAAGCAAAAGCAGCAAAAAACAGAGGCCAATCTCATGCCTGGTGGAACTAATTGAAGTCATTGCAGTGTTTCTAACTACTGACTGCAGGATTTTCTCACTTTATCCAAAACATTTTTATAAAATCAAACTGAAAAGTAAACAAAAACTTTAAATCAGTCTAGATAAGCTTCTCTCCTTAGCCATGTATTTGAGAAGAAAGACCTTATCAAAAAGACACTTTGTGAAGAGGTATGAACTAGCTAAGCATGAATTTACAACTACCTCCTATGTAGTCTCCTGCCATTTTTGCAGTTTCTAAGTGTATCCAATCAGTAAATACTGAATCAATCACCTGTAAGCCTGTGTTGTGCTTAAAAGTTCTTGGATCTGGCTTAAAAGCTTGGATCTGACTCTAGTTTCACCTGCCTGATGGAAAAGCATATTTCCATTTGTCAAAAATAGCTGTGAAAGTAAATTTAGAGTGATGGCAAAACAAGCAGAATTAATGAGTATGCCATTATATAGAACATATATGAAACAATCATGAAGCTATTTAACATTCATACTTTTGTGACTTGCCCCAGACTTTTCTTCAAGAAGTTGCTGGAATAATTGTTTTGTAGGTAAAAGCTTTCATTAGAATGTGTATTTTATTGTATTACAGCTTTCCTTTTTCTTGGTGGGAGTTCTGTAGCCAGTCATAAGGCTGATATTAATTATGATAACTAAAGGGGCATTTGACAGAGCTGATAACAAAACAGTTCTCTTACATCTAAAGTATTTCTGTGGGGATTATTGGTAAAGCATGGAGGTGACCCTGCTCTTTCTTATCAAATACATTCCTGTTTTGATAGCTTTTATCCCTTGTTTAGAAGGCAGAACCCATTACAATAATGTGCCAAAATAAAACACTCAACGTACAAGTAATATCAGACTCCCTCCTAGATTTAAGTTAATTTTTTCACAGTTAATTAATGGTTTTATTTTTTTCTTCCTTTATTGACCTTTTATTTTTTTTACTAATAATTTTTTTCAGTTATCGAATTTTTTAAATTAGGAAAAGAGTGAAATAAAAATTCCAGAAAGGAGTGTAAATATATTTTTCCAGATGCTAGAATAGCATTTTACTCACTTGTGTGAAATTATTATCCTCTTGATGAATACCACACTACAAATATGTAGATCTGTTTCATTAAAAAAAACAGTTGAAACGGGTTTAAAATGAGGTCAGAACTAGAAGAGCATATATGGTGGAGAGACACATGGCAAAGGGCAGAAGTTCCTGATGATTCTTAATCTACATAACTCCTGAAGCTTTTTCAGCCTGCTTCTGTCAGTAAATCTTCCAAATTCAAAATTAACAACAAAATTAATCTGGCAGCCACTATTGGACAAATTTTTTTATACCTCTCAGCTTCTCATAAACAGTGGAATAATGAAGAAGAAAATATGATAATTCCATTATGTTCTGCTACTAAAGGTGTGGAAAGGAGTAATTCTAGTCCTATACAAATGATACAAGTTTTGTACTGGGTTTCCAGGAAGCAAACCATTCTCCTAATTGTACACTTGTGACTGAGACCCTAACACTTATGAAAAAAGGATAATCACTGAAGTAATTCTGTTAACACTAGAACTGTGCTAACAACTCACAGAATTACATAGAATTGCTGCAGTTGGAAAGAACTTTTAAGATCATCGAATCCATCCACCGTCTATCTTTACCAGGCCACTTCTACACTATATCTGTGAGCATCCTACCTAGATGGCTTTTAAATCCACCCAGGGATGGTGACTCCACCATTTCCCTGGGCAGACTGTTCCATTCTAACATGAACAACTCATTAACATTAAATTTCTATTTTCTGTGAAACAGAACTAAAAAAAAGGAAATAAATCAAATTCATTTCTTATGTGGAAGGAAATATGTTTTATAAAATAAGTAATTTTGAAAGATTACACTTAAACTTGGTTATTATGAGGATGTGTCTGTCATTGGTATGACACTAAATAGAAGGTTTACAATAATAATCTGTTATTTGAAACCATTTTTTTTCCTTTAATCAGAATGTTAGAGTATAAAATGACCTTATTCATGACCCCAAGATTCATAAATTAAAGTGACTTTAAATACAGGTCTTCTGGAAGACAGGAAATTATTTATTATGTTGTCAAATAGATTTAAATAACTTCATATAAATTGCCATTTTCAAGTTAAGATGAGCTTTGACTTTCTTAAATCCATACCTGCATGCCTAGGCAATGCTTTAACATTCCTCAAAGGAAACCAACTGCCACACACCTCCTTTCTGTATTTGAGCTCTGTCAAAATTTTCCTGCTCAGGCAAGGTGGCCTCCAGCTATGTCTGTATATTTTGTTCTGCAAATGGATAGACAGCTCTGTCCATTCGATGGGCTGTCCCTGACAAAAAGACCCGTTTTTTGAGGTTCTTCTGTCCTTCAGGGCAGCCTCAGATGAGAATCTGCCTACCTGCCTACATGGCCACCCCTAACAAGCCAAAGTCTTGTCTTCCAAAATCTAGTGTCTGCTACTTGCGTTTCTCACATGCCATGGAAGGAGTTAAGTATATTGAAAATAATCTAAGAAGCTTTTTGACTGTTTTTGTTTCTCAGTCTCAATTGTCCCAACTAATTCCTATTTTTAATTCTCCAAAACAAAGGAAAAAAAGCCTTGTAATTACACCAATAATTGTATATTGTTTATATTGTACATATTGTATTTCATTTTGGTATTAAAGTAATTTAGTTTCACAAAAATTGTCAGAAAAACAATTTAGGAGTATTTCAAAGAACAGACAAAAACTCACTTGTGAACAGAACTTGGAAAAAGTGATCAACCTTTTTATAGTTGAAACTGTGAAAGTTTAGGGGTGATGGGTGATGAAATAAGTCAAGAAAATAAATAAGAGGATTACAAAAAAGGGTAAGATAGCATAGGAAACTAGCCATGCATATTGTATTCAGAAAATCAAATCCCATATTGTTCTTCTATATCTAATTTTAGCAGCATCAAATTTTAATTCTTATCCTCATTGTCATCAAAATACACATTACAGGTTCATCTCTTTCTCATCAATTGTTGTGTTTTGTGTTTTTGGTTTTTTTTGTCTTCTGGTAAGGTTTTTCAAGTACAAATATCATTTCATGCATTTCAACTATGATTTTTATAGCTTGTTAGAAGTCTATTGACATTCCTGAATGTATGCAAGTCTTGTGTTAATCTGCTGTAAACTGACAGTACTACACTTTCATGCTCTGTAGTCCTCTGAATGAATGGCAAGTAATGGGTGTATGCATACATAGACTATGTGTTCGGGTACCTGCACGAAAAATTACATGCATATATGTGCATAAAAATTAAATTTAAATAAAAATATTAAACTAAAATTAGTTGAGATGTATTTTGCCTCCAAATAATGGAGGAAGGAAAGTTTGCAAGGACATGAAACTGCATACTTTGTAAGTATACATAGAAAAACGTCAACTTTTTTTGTATTTTATCTATTTAGCTGAACATAGATTGATTTATAATATACTTCTACATGTAGTTAGATCACAATGACACTATAGACTTTTTTACAGATTTTTCTCCCTTATTAAATGGTAACATTTCATTCTCTGTGTTGAAAACCTTTCTCAAAAAATTAACAGAATAAAAGCAACATGTTCACTTTATCCCTAAACCTTGTATCTACTGTGAAGGATCATGTTTTGTTTTCAGGGACTATATGAAAAATAAAAGGAGAATATATATTGGTATCACTAATTTTCCTTTGCATTCTCATTGCTTTTTACTTATTTTTTCTGAGATATATGTATTGTCTATTTAAATGGTAGGATCTTCAGGACAATTGTAGTATTGTCTCTGTACAATACTCTAAGGCTCAGACTGAAATTTCTGTATAATGACAAAGATGTGACATGATTAATAAACTGCACCAATTAATAACATGTCCTTGGGTTCTTAATCTTTCTTTTTTACCGAATTTTTGCTTTTCATAATAAGCCTATTTATTAGCATAAGGATGATTTTTTTCTAATGTTGCATTTAATCTATGCTTTTATTTGCAATGTTTTTCCAACAGACTCCTTTGATAAGTATGATTCAAGTAACCATATCTATCCTAAATTTGTTTGGTAGCCTACAGCAACTGAATAAGTAACAGGTGATATTCATAGCCTTAGCTTACAGATACTCCTGACTCTTTTTAGCTTAGCCATCAATAAAAAAATAGTTCAGCTAGAATAATCCAAATTCTAACTTCATACCTATTCTGGTAAAGCTGCTTGCAATGTCACTGCAGCCACTTATCCTTTGCAAGGATCTTGCACCTTCTTGTGATAGACAGGGAGAGTTCACAAACTAATTCCTGACACCCTGACTTTAATATTGCCTGCAGCTAATTTTCCATGACAGGTGATTCTAGTGAGGAGAAAACAAAGCATTGGGCACACCATGGTTCTTTATAACATTTCAGAAGGGAAAGAATACAAAATTGCTATTGTCACAGCTTCTTCTTTCAGGAGAAAAGACAAGATAGGAGAATAAACCTACAATGTTGGTAAGTCCAGCCACTTTACATCTTTAGCTATACAACATTTATCGAAAAACCAATTATGAAACTCATTGTAGAAATACATCTTGTTCTTAGTGCAGCACCTGAATAAGCAGGGGCATGTTGAGATGGTATTTGAAGTTCTTTACAAGAGTGTTATCTATGAATTGGATCATTTTGCCAATTTGTCTTCCCATGTTTATATTTAAAATATAATGTATACGATGCTAACATTATACTTCATTCTAAGTAAACCCAGCTTTTAGTGAACAAAGCCAGGGGCTGTGTCAACCTAATATTTTTGAGGAGTGAAATACAGGAAAAAAGGGGAAGGGAATCTAGGAAATTCTGATCTAGTTTAGTTTCTGCTGTTTTCTAAATCTCTCCTTCAAATTCTTTAGCCACACCACCTATAAAATAATGGACTGATGACAGAGCTAAAAATCTGATGTAGTCTTTTGTTTTCCCTATAATGGTAAAATATTAATATCAAAACTTTCCACTACCCATTGGAAAAGATTCTTCTGTTTCTTTATGGAGGTATCTGAACTTCAGTGTAGTATGTGTATAGTGTGGACACCAGGGCCTGAGCACCAGCTGTTCTGCTCTACAGATCTATCCTTACCGGACCTCACTATATGCTAGTGTAGACATCATCTTAATGTCACAAAAGAAATCAGATAATTCCATCCTGGAATGAAATCTCACAATATTTTTACAGGACTGGTAGGCAGATACACCATCCCTACTACTACCTCCCTACAAAATGTTGCTCCTTTCTTAAATTTTATATCTAAATGACCCATTAATTCTTTTTTGTTTTCCCCTCCATCCTCTTTCCCTTTTCTGCCACCTCATTTCCCATCTTCCTAATGTCAGGATTTTTTTTTATTTATTTTTGCTTTTCTAATTTAGTATCTACCGTAAGGAATACAAGTCAGCATTTGAGACCAAAACATGCTTTAGCAGCCTGAAATAATAAAATCCAGAAAGGTAATATAATTTGGAGCTATCTTCTATAATTTAGGTTTCTGGCAAGCTTTCACAAACTAACCAACTCAGTTTAAGTTCTTTTTTCAGTCTGTAGAGACTGTTTTTATTTTCAAACAATTAGCAGTGCAAAACTACACCAGTGTCAATTGACCACATTATGCCTATTTTCCTTATTGAAACACCAAATTTATCCAAAGAAAATCAGATTTTTTTTTCTCAGCTCTTTAGAGGGAGAGCTAGAGTATGAATCAGAATACAATAAAAGATATATATTTTAAACATATTTACATTCAACTTAATTCCTTTTCTCTGCACTTCCCACCTTGCTGCATGTTGTTTGCACTACACCTTTTTATTTATCTCATTTTAATACAGGCTTCAGTATTTATGTGGGACAAAAGCATGTTCATAAAACAATTGTTCCTCTGCTATGTTGGTTTAATATTGGTTGATTTTCACCAAGACAGACCCTTTAAAGCTCATACTTTGTTCTGAATAAAACCAATCACGAGGAGGAAAGGAGCATAATAAACGAACAGCATTTAGTTTGCAAAATATAGAAAGTTCTGTTTCCCAAAAGTTCATGTGAGGTGTAAATGCATGATTCACTGAAGATAAAAGAGAACAGTTATGTAAAATTCTAAATGTTTAGAGGATAGATATTTGTACTGAACTAATAAACTATGCCCTGAAACCCCAAAATCTAAGGAATGTCTCCTTTTCTTGTAGGGTAAGAGTTTCTTCAGAAAATGAACTAATTTAATTCCACTCCTAGGTACTTCTGCAAACTTTGTTACAGGGACAAGAATAATAACTTTCATTGCTGTGAAACTTTTAGTGGCAGACATGCACTTCTATCGATGTAAAATTGGTTGAACCTGGGATGTGGACAGTCACTTTCAAATAACAGGACAGAAATTAAGGAATCAGAAATGATTAAGAGTAAAAAGGAGAAATGGAATGAAGAGCTATCAGTGTTTACCTTTTGACTTCCTCCTAAGTTTCTAATAACTAAATTTTACATAAATTTACAATAAATTCACTTTTATTTGTAGTATTTTACATCATAGTTCCTTACAGAAGGTTGGTAATGTAAATCCTCTTCATGTAACTTCATAAGTCTGGGAAAGTAAGAATGGCAGAAGGTATATAGTCTATACAGAGTGAGTTCTAAATACATTAATATATATCTGATATAACTAGTATGTTTGACTAGTTTTCAGCAAATGACTCAATATGCAATGATAATTATGCTCCAAGTATATTTCTCTTTCTCATCTGACAGCTGAACCTAATGAAAGATGTTCACTGATCTGAAAGTGCTTTGGTCAGTCTTTCACTGGCAGTCACTCAGAATGCAGACATGCTTGATTTTTCCTTGTGCCACACTGATTTAGGGAAATGCAGCAGGGGAAAAAAAGCCAACAACATTCTTTCAGTGAATAAAACAAGCTGGAAATTATTTATGTATATGATTATGGTAGTTGATTTCAGTTTTCATCTGACAATGATGAAATAAGTTTAATTTAATGTATCATATTTCTCATCATCTACCCATTTTACTACTCTGTTAAAAAACAACAACAACATCTTGCTAGGGAGAAAAGGGATCCAATTTCAAATAGTGTACTGAAAAAATATCTACCTTCATAATAAAGCAGGATTACGAAGATAAAAGTATATTGAAAAAAAAAAGAGTACATCATTAATCTTTTCAGAAGTGCTCTCTCACTACAAAATTTCTGTCAAAACCATGCTTTCCTCTTTTCAAGTTCTGCCTGGCACATGTTAAATCACTTGCTGTGTGGTTGTTTTGGACAAAATGTTTTTGCTGCCAGGACTGGCTTGAAAGCAGTGGTTTTCTCCTGAGTATTTGGGGAAGTAAGCATAAAAAGCTGCAGTTTTGCCAAATAGGACTTCAAAGCTTGGCCTGCAGTTGGTTAGGCATGTGTGCGGTACTTGCACTTCATACGTTGTAACGTCATTTTACTTCCTCCTCCGTCTTTTCAAGTGTTTTTCGAATGGCCTGACATAAAAGAAGTGTGGCGTACGGGTGGGAGACATTTGAAAGGGAGTCCTTTTAAATAAGCTTTGGATGTCAAAGAAGATGTGCTTATAGTGTGAGAGATGACAGTGCTTGTTCATGGAAGATTTCATTTTAAAGAATAGAGCCAGCCTGAAAACTTGAAAGAGGAAAATTTGGCTGCAGTTTTCTTTTAATACCAGCATTAACTGATTCAAGACTTCTGTAGTAATAATCACTTGGCTTTTCAAAGAAACTCATGAATGTTAGAATAAGAATATAATTAAATTAATTTCAATTTGGAAACATACAAAACACTTCAAGAGCATTTAAGAACTCTTAGTTAAGAAAAAAATACATATATTGTAGTATTCATGATACATATATAATTGTATAATATGCATGATGTAGATATAATACATAATATACTCATATACACATCTATATATTTACATATATGGACCCTGAAATAGCTCTGAATTTTTTCTAAAAGACATAGCTGAGGTTTAGCACTGTTAGATAAAGTGATAGAATATCTTCAATCGAGCCTTTACAGTAGATGTGGCTACATTTTTAAAAGAGATTTCATGTATCCTACTATTTAAATTACAGGTATATCTATAGAACACTATCAGAAAAATCTAAACCAAAATTTTATGTTATTTTATGAATCAGATATTAAAATACAGAATCATAGAATCATGCAATGGTTTGGGTTCAAAGGAACCTTAAAGATCATCTAGTTCCAAGTACCCTGCCATGGCCAGGGACACCTCCCACTAGACCAGGTTGCTCAAAGCCCCATCCAACCTGGTCCTGAATACATCCATAGATGGAGCATACACGTCATCCCCTGGCAACCTGTTCCAGTGACTCACCACCCTCACAGTGAAGAATTTCTTCCTTACCTCTAATCTAAATCTATCTTCTTCCAGTTAAAAACCATTATCTCTTCTCCTATCACTACAAGCCCTTGTCAAAAGTCCCTCCCCAGCTTTCTTGTAGGCCCCCTTCAGGTACTGGAAGGCTGCAATAAGGTCTCCCTGGACCCTTCTCTTCTCTAGGCTGAACAAGCCCAACTTTCTCAGCCTGTCCTCATAGGTTCCAGCCTACTGAACATCTTCATGACCCTCCTCTGGACCTACTCCAACAGGTTCATGATCTCTTTGTGAAGGCGGCTCCAGAGCCAGGTGGGGTTTCATGAGAGTGGTGTAGAGTGCGAGAATCACCTACCTTGACCTGCTGGCCACACTTCTTTTGATGCATTCCAGGATATGGCTGGCTACATTCACAAATTCTTGACTCATGTTGAGCTTTTCATCAACCAGCATCCCCAAGTTTTTCTCCTCAGGACTGCTCTCAATCCACTCATTGCCCAGCTTGTGTTTGTGCTTGGAATTGCCGTGACTCAGGTGTGGGACCTAGCACTTGGCCTTGTTGAACTTCATGAGATTGGCATGGGCCAGCCTGTCAAGGTGCCTGTGGATGGCATCCCTTCCCTCTAATGTGTTGACTGTACCACACAGCTTGTTGTCATCCCCAAGCTTGCTGAGGGTGCATTCAATCCCTCTGTCCATATCACCAACAAAGATGCTAAAAACTGGCCCCAGTACCACCCCATGAGGCACACCACTCATCACTGGTTTCCACTTGGACATTGAGCCATTGACCACAACTCTTTGAGTGTGACCTCCAGCGAATTCCTTATCCACCAAGTGGCCTACCCATCAACTCCATGTATCTCCATTTTATAGACAAGGATGTTGTGCGGGACAGTGCAAACGCTTTGCACAAGTCCGGGTAGGTGACATAGGTTGCCCTTCCCTTATCCACTGATGCTGCAGCCCTGTTGGTTACTACCAATCACATCCTTGTTTTCCATGTGCCTTAGCAGAGCCTTCAGGAGGATCTGTTCCATGATGTTGCCAGGCACAGAGGTGAGACTGACTGGTCTGCAGTTGCCCAGGTCTTCCTTTTTTCCATTTTCGAATATGGGGTTTATATTTCCCCTTTTCCAGTCAGTGGGAACTTTGCCTGACTTCCATGACTTTTCAAATATGATGGAAAATGGCTTAGCACTTTTAAGTGACATTATGTTTCTGAAACTATTTGTCTTTTGAATATTAAAATCATTGTTTTGAGTTTTTTTCCCCCTTAGGGCATTCTGGATGTCATACTGAGCTATATGTTCACATGGATCATAACAGACTGTCATTTCTCTCAAGCTTGAGTATAAGTTCCTGCTTATAGTACATATGGGAATATACAGACAGCTGTAAAAAAAAAAGAGAAAAAACCCCAGAATCTATTTATACTGAGAAACACTGCTTTTTAAGGGAAAAAAAGCATGTGCCTGAAGTCCTGCCAGTATTGTTTTGAAGGATGGAAATAAACATGTATGTTCTATTTCAAGGGACAATGCACAGATTTAAGAAAACATTACTTTTGGATAATAGAAAGGAACAGGAAATATAAATAATACTTCAGACTTCACATGCAGTTCTCAAGACTGGATTATAGAAAAATGAATTCTGAGTGTTGCATTTTATTCTGGAACTTTGGCCTTTGGCTTGTAGGAGGACAGTCTTGAAAGTCCAATTATTTCCATGCTGCCTCTTCAATTTCATATCCTCCTTTTTTTCAGAATTCGGAATCAAACTATTTGCTTTATCTCTACACTCAAATCCTAATTTCTATACATTTTCATACCAAGACCTATGCTGTTATTTGATTTTGAAAGATTGACTTTTTTGTATTTGACTTTACTTCATTATACATAATCATGTTTAATGAGCTTGAAACAATTAAAATGCAATTTAAATTTTGTATATTCTAGGTTCACGCACTTTTATTCTAGTGAAAATTAAAATTTCTGTAATTCTTTTACCCTTCTATGTCTTTCACTCTTACATACTGGTGGCAATTCTCAAACTTTACAAATGCTTTCTCTCATTAAGTCAAAGAAGATACGCTGCATTTAATTTATGCATCATGCTTTCCTAAGTAAATAATTTCTATGAAATTATTGTTAATACCACCAATACATATGTCATTAAAAAGTAGATACAAAATCTTTTTACTTCCAACAGACTTTGTACCTTTTCTGTTTGTTCACTTCTTATCAATCATAACAGTGGAAGAGTTGTTGGCAAAATGGTGTACCTGCTATTTGCTCATGAGTTACAGGTGAACAGTTAATTAGTGCTTGTGATCTTGATTTAGAATATCTTTTAACTTCATTTTAAAGTAAGAAAAATAAGTATTCTCAGTCATTTCAGAGAAAAAAAAGGCACAGTTCATAACTCACTAAAGAAGACCATGTTTCAGCTAGTACAGAAGAAGAAACATGTAGTTATAATAAATAGCAGAAATAACTTACTAGTAAGCCATAGTTATTCAAATGTGTCTTATTCCAATGAATCAGCAGTCTGATGAATTTAAAATTTGTTATTCAGATTATGCTGGATATTAACTACTGGTATTTTTTGGGAAAGGAACATTTGACCATCTTTATTTTCCTTTAAGTTGAAATCATGCCCTAGAAATGTCTCTTTCCATCCTTTGACTATAAAGGGACCCTTAAATGAAGCTAGCTTAAACTTAGGTTTCAAAATTCTTTTTTGGTCATTTTAAATTCAATCTTATAGAAAGTTTGAATCAGCCATTTCATTTCCCATAGTTCATCCTCCTTAACAAATAGAGAATTACAGTCTGAGGTTGGCTGATGACAGTTGATGTAATCACACAGTAAAAAAATAGGGACAGTAGTCAATCACTTGATGTACTAGCAAAAGACAGATATAAAAATCTGAAATGACTCCTAGAAGAAAAATGGAGTCATCTGCACAGTTCATGGACGGACTTGTTTCCCAGGTGCCATCCGATAAGCCTAAAGTAGTATCTCTTCTTTTTTTAATCTCACTTCAACCAGAAGGATTGAAATATGCTTGACATCTATAAGACACAACTGAAGATAGCAGTAGTTTTCCACAGCTATATAACAATACACTCCTGATAGACGTAAGAAGGTATGTAAATTTTCTAAAAGTAGAGCCACCTGTGATCTTGAATTTATTGAAAAGTCAAGCTAATATGGAGTAGATTCCTATGGAATTTGACTGATTAAAATTGTCAGAAAATGCAGTATGTTTATATATCCTTAGTTAAAGTAAATCAGTGCAAATAATTATTTTCAGTTTATTCCAGAACATGAAGATATCCCTGCTTCTGCTTAGTCACTTCAGAGAAAAAAACTCACTACTTAACCACTACTGGTACTCCAGATACAACACTTACAGAAGACTAAGTCTAGGTTTTTATTTTCTTGATTGTTTGCTTTTACAACGGGCTTTCTAACAAAATGCAATTTATGAGACTATCATTCCTATGATGGTATCTGGACTATATGTGTTCCACATGAGTGTAGGCTGCATCTGGATGAGAACAAGAGGGAAATCTGGCTGCAAAACATAGGTTGTATTATAAACATTATACTATTTAAATATTTAATTATAGAATGAATATAAATCATTATGAGAAAGCAGTAAGGCAATGTTCCCCTATGCTAGAATGATATTTCATTGGAAGCAACATCAGTATGAGTGATTTTGTGAGTATGTGTGGTTTTTTTTGTTTGATCATTTGTTCCTTGGTTTCCATGATATTTTCCCAATTTCAGTGGCTTCGTGCTAGATACCTGGTCTTTCTCTGATATTTCCTGGTTGCGTGGGAGTATTCCTTGTGCTTCCTCTTGTGTGATCCTCCCATGTGCTACAGAGAACAGATAAGAGAGGGGTTTTCAGTAGCAGAAGAGCAATATGTGTATTATTACAAGATGACAAGCAGAATCTGGAGAAGTTTCAGGTGTCTGGCAAGTGATATGAGAGGATTCTAAGACCTACTAGATAGAAATGGGCATGTAATAGGCTTTTGTAATTAAAGGGATATGGTAAAGATATGAAACTCTCTAATATGCTATCCAAACAGAACAGATACTAAGCACTGCTCGTGTCCCGGTGCTCACCACGGATTCTCCCATTTTACTAAAGTAAAATTTCTAATTAAATCCTAACATAGACGAGGTAGTTCATTTTCCTGTACTCATTAAGTTATAAAATGAGCAAAAAGGTGGCAGAAGTGGACAATAAGTGTAAAAAATTAAGAGGTGGAAAGCAATAGATAATAATAGATTGGTGTTGAGAGAAGAGGACTTAAGTAGGAAAAAAGATACATAAGGAAATTGTTAGGCTACCTATTTAAAGTCTAATATCATGAACACAAGGACCCTGGTAAAGATGAGAAGAGTAACGTCTGGTGGAGGAAGCTAGTAAGCTATTCAGTGAACAGGGAGCTCACAGAATTATCTGCTCCTTAGGTCCACCCAGAAAATGTGATTAGTACATTGGTAATCTGCAATAAGAAACAGGGCAATTTACACCATGAGGTCTTGCAAACAAAGGAGAACAGCCTATGGTCTTTATTACAGGATGAAGAAGAAAGGATTTGGGAATGGAACAGTACTTACTACGGAGTGATCATAGAATCCTAGAATAATAGAATGTATTGGGTTAGAAGGGACCTCTAAAGGTCATCTAGTCCAAATCCCCTACAATAAGCAGGGACATCTCCAACTAGGTCAGGTTACTCAGAGCCCTATCAAGCCTGACCTTGAATGTCTCCAGGGATGGGGCGTCCACCACCTCGTTGGGCAACCTGTTCCAGTGCTAGACCACCCTCATGTTAAAGCACTTCTTCCTGATGTCTAACTGAAATCTACCTTTTTCTAGCTTAAAACGATTACCCCTTGTCCTGTCGCTACAGGCCCTTGAGAACAGATCTCCTCCTGCCTTCTTATAAGTCCCTTTCAGGTATTGGAGGGTTGCTATAGGATCCACCCGAGCCGTCTCTTCTCCAGGCTGAACAGCCCCAACTCTCTCAGTCTGTCTTCATAGGAGAGGTGCTCCAGCCCTCTAATCATTTTTGTGGCTCTCCTTTGGACACGCTTCAATAGATCCATGTCCTTCTTGTGCTGGGGGCTCCAGAGCTGGACAGTCTTCCAGGTGAGGCCTCACCAGGGCAGAGTAGAGGGGAAGAATCACCTCTCTTGATCTGCTGGCCACACTTCTTTTGATGCAGCCCAAGTTGTGATTGGCCTTTTGGGCTGCCATTGCACATTGGCCAAACTCATTGCCTCTGCCAAGCTAATGTCCAGCTTTTCATTTACTAGTACCCCCAAGTCCCTTTCCACAGGGTTGCTCTCCAGGATGTCCTCTCCCAGCCTATACTGATAATGCTGGTTACCCTGGCCCAGGTGCAGGACCCTGCACTTGGCCTTGTTGAACCTCATAAGGTTCACACTGGGCCCATCTCTCCAGTCTGTCCAGGTCCCTCTGGATGGCATCCCATCCCTCAGGCATACCAGCTGCACCACTCAGCTTGGTGTCAGCAAACTTGCTGAGGGTACACTCAATGCCACTATCAATATCATTAATGGAGATATTAAACTGGTCCCCATATGGAGCCCTGAGGGACACCATTTGTCACCTTTTTCCATCTGGACATTGATGGATTGCGGAAATGTGCAAGACTCATTATGGGATGCCACAAAAAACATTTGGGGATTGTACAAGATGTATTATTGAATTGATTGTATTATTGAATGTTTAGCTGAGGAGTAAGAGACAGGAAAACAATATAGATCAAAGAGGTTTGGCTAAGAACAAGTAAGGGGACATAGAGGGAGAAAGGCCTAAAAAGGATTGGTCACAAACATTACTAGTCTATACACTTGTCTGTCCGTTGCCCGCATCTGATCAGCACAGTCCCTTCTATATTCTTATAAAACTCCATCTCTAACGCTTTTTGTGGGTAACGGACTTACTATCCTATGTGCATGGGTGTGTATAGGAATTTGATTGACAGTCAGAGGGCCTCTCTGTCAATGATGACAGCACCTGGAAATGCCATAGTGCATACCTATTGTGGGGGTACATATGCTGATGTGTGATCAATAAAGAAGTGTACAATCATGGAATACTTTGGGTTGGAAGGGAGTTTTAAATGTCACTAATCCAACACTCCTACAGTGAGCAGGTACAGTTTTAACTAGATCAGGTTTCTCAGAGCCCCATCCAGCCTGACCATGAATGCTAAACCAGAATAGCTGGCAAGTAGGATAAGGATCTTAGGATTGAAATATTGAAATGTTCGTAAGTCTAGAGAAGATACTGGAGAGAGCAGAGGATCTCTGAGTTGGCTGGTGGTTGTCAATTACTGTGGGTTTTAGGCATCAAATCATAATTCTAGATCACCTGTCAGAGATACTAATTTCCATGTGTGTGTGTCTGTGCATGAGGCAACAAAGAGACGAGGGAATCCAGCTGCTGAATGGGTTGAGTGTCTGAGGGCAGTTACTTGGGAGATCTGTGTGTGTGTGTGTGCACATGTGTGCACGTGTGCGCATGTGTTGGTGTGTGAAAGGGGGTGTGAATAACTGTGGCTGCTTCACCTCTGTTGGATAACTGAATTTGTCAACTGTTAACAGTAATGATGTTAAAAGGTTAAAAAATCAGAATTACAGGGAGGACAGAGAATTTGAAATAGAAAATTGAGAAGGAAAAGAAGACAGAGAAAAGTGACAAGAGAGAGGGATGAGAAGAGCTAAACTGCTGTTGACAGCAGGAAACTCAGTAGTTTCAGATACAATAGCACTGTAGCTGAACAGTGCTAGAGAGGAAAAGATGTGTAAACCTGTATGTAGATCATTTAGCCCCAGGAGGGCAAGATAGAGGAGTTCCTGTATTGTATCATGAGTAGATAACGAGTATTTCCTTTAACCTAAAGGAAGTCTTGCCAGTGTTCAGCTACATTAAACATCTAGTAATATCCAAAATTACTTTGATATATAGTAGCTGAAACCTTGGTGAATAATTTGGTAGGGAAAGGTGTTGCCCATAATTTAAGGCTTAAAAGCTGTCTTGGAAGTGGATGGCTAATTTTAAAATTTTGTCTTTTGCTCAGAATATCAGAAAGAGAGAAGACTTCTGTAGGGACGGTAGTTTTAAATGGAAATGTAGAATGCTGAAGTCCTTCCACGTTAAAGTTACTATCATTGAGAAAGGTAATTATTTGTAGACCATTACAGAAACTTGTTTTGACAAAAATCTGTTTAGAATGTTGTAGGAGCCTGATTCCCAATAAAAGGACGAATGTCTCAAATCTTGTGTGGTGATGAGACAACATTGTGACTGGAGTAGAGATTGAGAAAGGCCTGCCTGGTGGGGGAAGGTGTGAAATGCAGCAAGGACCTTGCTCCCTCCCAGCACTGTTCCTTGCAGATAAGAAGGTTAACAATAGGAAGAGATATGTTCTGCAAAGGCAAGATGTCCTTTGCTGAGTTAATTTCTTCATTGTGTGGCTGTGGCCACCCCACCCATGTCCAGGGTAAATTAAAAGGACAGTGGCGTAATGATCAGGGTGTACTCTCCACGGAAGAACTGGACTGGTCCTGCATGACATCACGACCTGCACCAACCACCCAAGAACTCAAGATCTGGACCGGTCCTGCTCAACATCACTGGATCCAAGGGTGGTGGTATCTCAGTCTTTTTCTACCTCACTCTTTCGTTCTTTTTCTTCTCACTTTTCCATTTTCTTTCTTCTACTCTGATGAACTTTTCTTATCTTTAAGGTACTACAGACCAAAGCTTTCTGAACTGCATATAATGCTTTTTGTTTCAAATAAAATTAACAAATTGATCAGCTGTTTGGTGTTGCTTCACCTTAATATACTCCAAGGGAATTTTTGAATTTTGCACAACCCTCCGCGCTACCCAGGGTAGCTTGGCAATTGGTCGTGACAAATGTATCCACCCAAAAGATATTTATTAATAAATAAATAATACACCAAATGTATGTATATAAAATAATAATGACATTATTTACCTTTATGGATTCAATATTAGATTATTTTTTTCTGTACTTAAAATTTTCTATTTCAGCACCAAAACATAACATGATATTATATGTAAAGTTCAATATTTTTCATAACATAATTCTCCTGAAAATATAGTAATTTCACTTATTTCCTGTAAACAAAATAAAGTAACATTTTACACCTACCCAACTTCCCAGCATAGCTGTCAGTAAGATGCAGAATTAATATACTGTCTCTTTAAGGGTATTAGACATATTTAGACTAAGCCATAGAGAGGTAAAATTATAGAAGTGGTCATTATAAAGTATCAATGCAGTGACAAATATAGATATCAGCAGTGGGAATAAACTGTAAGTTGCCAAATTAATACACACATTATAAACAATTATCTGGTTATCAAAAAACAGTGCTTGTAAAGTTATCTTGAATGCTAGTCTTTCTGAGAAAAATCTCTTTAATTAGAAAAATAAGATTGGATAGAGCATAAATACGGTAGGTTTTGTGTTGTGTACCTAATGCAGTCTCCAAACACTTTTTTCTTTTGTGAACAAAGTTAAAAACAAAGTAAACCAAACCAACCCCAAAACACTCTACCTCCAACTGAGTATATATAAAAACTCCTACTGAAATAAAATGATGTATGCCTTATGGTCCCATTTTGTTTTTACGCGGGCAATTAGAACATCTTTAAATAAATTCTTTTTATAAATTTTCTGTCCTGTACTACTATGAAACCCTGATGCTTTTGTGCACAGATCTGCAAACTCCTAATTACAGACAACAGAGGTTTTACTAGGGCAGCTCTTATGTCTTCTTGCTCTGCATCCTCATAAGAATTGCTTCCCTAATAAAGTGAAGAAGGCCCTTATCAACCTCATGTGGCCTGCCGTTAACTCATGTTTTCATTTTGCTTGCTTTACTGAATTCATGTCGTTCTTGATGTGGGTGCTGACATACGTTATCCATCTCTCTCACACCTCTTCTTGACTATCATGTTACGCAGTAAATAATGGGTAGTATTTTGATTAGCTAAAACAAAGGGTGATAAAAAATGTATCTTATTGCAATATTTCATGCTTTTTTCCCCACATGAATCATGTGCATGCTGTCTTTGAAATTCAAGCTCTGAGGAACAACATTTTACACTAGCTTCCTGTTCTTAGTTACTAGAGTAATTTAGGACAGAATTTGGAGAGACTGTATCTGTCTAGTCCTCTAACACTTGCTTTTTTTCTATATCTCTACATCTCACTTAGCTTTGAGCAAGGTCTTTGAGAAGGAAAACCCTTCCCTTATAGCAGGTCATAGTGGACAGTGAATTATTCACTGAACAAAACTGACACCCAGAAATAGTTACTTTCACCAAATATAAAATCCAATTTAGGCATTATGCTGGAATTTAAAAACAGGTCTCTTTACTCAAACAGAAGTATCAAGTTTCTCAAGCTAACTCATAATTAAATACTCTGTTCCACAAGTATCTGAGAAAGAAAAACAAGCAAAAAAAAAAGAAATCATGAGACTGTATCATCGAATCTTGATTATTCCAATAATGTTTGTTGAACTATAATTATACCAGTTAAAATCTTCAACCAAATAGTAGGTTGTTGATCTTAGATTACATTTATTGACCACTACATGCAGAAGCTTTTCACTTTTTCAGTAGTTATCGTAGAAGCTTTTCAGATCTTTTGAGTTCTAACATCAAGGAAAAATGACTAAATCATAGTTAAAAATGACACTGAGGCTGAGAGACAAGGGTCTTTGTTGTTTGAACATTTCAGGTGGCGTAATGTCACTATGCATTAGTTTCATGATGATGTGACCTACATGATCTGAACCACACTATAGCCTTAATTTATTTCTTTCTGAAGAAAAAACAAACACAAAAAAAACCAACAAAAACAACAATCAACTACAAATGCATGCTATAAAAAGATTGAAAACATGAGTATTAAACTGTGTTATGAGCCACTTCGCTTTTCACTTTTTTTCCTTATATCATCATGTATGTTAGTGTGAAAATAATGTAATCATTTTTTTTTTTTATGGTGCAACTAGTTGTGTTTGAGCTTTAGAATTTTTGGCAATCAGCTAAATAAGGAATGGATAAGGGAAAGATTTCTATTTGTAAGATTAATGTAATTTCCAAGTTTAACAAAGCAATAAAGACCATATGTTATAAATACATATATAGGCATACACACATATCTTGCTTCTCTGCCTCCCTCTTTGTGTATATGTATATTTCAGTGTTAAATATCTCAGATTCTGTTTCACGTAAGTAATACAGTCTGTTGAAAACTACTATCTATGCACAATTAAGTACTACTCTGAATATTATACATATGCATACAATATTCGTGTTTGAATCTTGGTTTTGGTTTTAACAATATCCTGCAAAGTTAATTCAAATATGATTTACTTCTTAACTATTTCTTTATTGTAATTTTCCTTCTTTTAAAATCTCATTTACTTCCTTTTTTTTTTTTCAGGAGTAACACGAGAATAGGAAGTTTCTTATTATCAAGTCTTCTTATTCATTTAGATATGATACCTGGATATCAATGTTTTTATATATTATTAAGCATGGTTAATCCTGAAAATTTGATTCATCGAGCATTAACTTTTGGCATGACCAAAAGCTTCATTGAGTAAACCAGAATAACTTGTATTGACTTCTATTGTCTTTGAACCACCTTGAGATTTAATATTCTTATAATATGGGTTCATTTCTTATGACATTTCTTAATCGGTAAACTTAATTTACAGGCCTCAGAAACAGTTAGACTGCTACCTATGGAATTATTCTTTCTAAAGCTTTATTTAAATTGAGTAACACATGGGCTTTAAAAAAAAACAAACCAACAAAACCACCCATAACTTGTTGTGACAATGTTTCTGGCCTAGAGTGTGTAAAATGCAAACATGAAGCACATAATATATTTTTTTTTCATAACAATATTCATATCCGTCTGTTAGTATGGCATTTTGCCTGTTCACAAGATGTAAGACCACTATTTAGAGGACATTAGCCCTATCCAAAGATAGGATAGCCTGAAATATACTTCAACAATCAGCCTCTCTGCCAAAAGATCCTCCTGTTTGCAAATAATGCCAACCTGAAACTAAACGCTTCATTAGATGGGCAAATATCTGTAGCTATTTTGCAGCCTACATTTTCAGCCTTTTTTTGTACCTTATGCCACTATTTTGTCTCTCTTTGTTGTTTTTAATATCATTCAGAGTTTTGAGTTTTTGTCAAAGTGAGTTGTAGGACTTATGACTTCTTAACTGGTGCAAGTATAACATACATAAGCAGTGCCTTAATGCTTTTTTTCTGTGTAAAAAAAAAAAAAAACAGGAATAGGAAAAAATCTCCTTCAAAATCGGTTACTTTTGTGCTCTTCTGAATCTCTTTTCTTCCATTTTTCTGCCACTTATTCTAAATTTCCCTTGTGAATTCTTTCTTTTCTTTGGGAAAATAAAGTAAGATAAATGTTTCTAAAATTTAATGTTTCTGTTAGATTATTTAGCTTGGAATATTTTATCAAGTGTTTTGATTACTTCATCAAGATTTTAAAGATTCTGTTAATACAAACTATGTATGTCTATGCAAACAACAGCAAAAATAGCGTAAGGGAACACGAAGAAAATGCTGTTTAATGATATGGTGTCTCTTTGTACCACAAAGCTATATTGATTACTACAGGACTACTTGTGCAAAAAACCTGCCATACCAGGTCAGCAGCAAAGTCATCATTAATTGGCAGCCCAACATCCTATCAGGCCATTATACAATTTTCAGATAAAAACTCAGAAATTAAAAGATGTCATTTTATTTCTCCGAGCCAAACAATATCAAATGAGCTGTCAGTTAGTCATTGCACAATAAGTATTGTCCCAGAGAGGACTAAATAGAGCCATTAACTATCTTTTGGTGAGCACTGGAGCCAATGGAGTATGGGATAGAGCTACTAAATTATGGAAAAACTGCCAACTGCCTGTACAAAAAGCTGTTTCTGATGTATTACAGAATTAACAATAAAAACTCTTTCAGTCTTAAGAATGTCATGTTTTTCACAGACCCCAAGGTCTCATGAAGTTTTGTGCGTATCAGAAATGTAAACTTCAATAGCATGTCAGAGACTCTGGGTAGGATTTTGAACACAAAATACAAGGACAACTTTATGAAACATAGTCACCTACCTGCCAGAACTCCCAGAAACAGTGTGAACATTCATACAACCTGGCGTACATCGTGTACCTAACTGGTCTATAGCATCTTTTTTTCAGTAAAATTCAGTACTCAGTACTGAGTGTCAGATCTATGTTGGAAAATAAAAGATATATAAAAATGCAAGGGATTTTTTTTAATAAATGCAAAATACCTATTTGGATATCATAAACTAAAATGTGATGATTTAACAAGAAAATAATAATGATTGGAAGTTGGGGACCTGATATGTTCTAGGTCTATGTACAACTCTTACAATGTCTTCTATAAATATATGAATCTCAAACCCATTCTGTCAAAAGTCCAAAAGTCACTTGGCTTTGAAGTGAAAGAACAGAACATTCATTTGCACCAGATTTCAGCAGGAATTCATTATTTTAATACATGTGCACAGAGAAAACAAACGGTTTTACAAGCCAAAAGAGGAAGATGAAAATATCCACAGCCATCAGGAAATTGGCTTTATATTAGAAGGCAAGATCTATTTAAAGTATAATACATAATTAATGCCAACAATTTGTAATCCACTCAGAAGCCATAATATGACCTAAATTATAAGCAAAATTTAATTGACTTTAAATTCCATGTCTCTGAAGACTGTAAAGAAGAGGGATATGTGTTTTTCAGATGTAGCTTAAGGTGATGGTTTTGTAAGCAGCAAGTGAATATCCCTTAGAAAAATTTCTGTTGCTAGAAAAAAACACTGTATTTACTAAGTCTTTTCAATAAGGTTAACAATAAGATGAACGAAGTACACAAGTGTTGTCATATTTATATTGTACATTGTCTGAAAAGGTATTCTGTAATTCTCATTGTTCCTTGGATTACATCATCAACAGTGTTTAGACTATACTTTCCATATTCTGATTCTTGTATTTCTTCTCCTGTTTGATTTGAAGCAGAACTGTATTTATTGCATCTCTCTGGATGTACACATCTTTTAATTGTTACAGATATTTTTCTTACCCATCCTGGCTGTTGAATTTGAATTTTATTCTTTTTTTTTTATTTTTTCTTACTGTTTTTCTATGGTTTGCTTTGTGGTTTGGTTTGGATTGTTCTGTTTTGTTGGAGGGGGGTGGGGCATGGGGGGGTTGATTATGTTGTTTGGTTTTGTTTTTTTCACATTTCCAGCTACAAACAAAATGTAAATACTATTTTTTTCAAAACTGTACACTGATTCTTGGTAGATTCTTCTATGGTTGTATAAAATAATTTTTACTGTGACAGTATGAACAAGCAGATGTTTTAGAAGTTTCTGGCACTGTTAGAAAAAAAAAAAACCACAACAAACAACCAATCAAACAAACAAAAACTTTTCAAGACTAAAAGGAAAAATCATTTATAATTAAAAGTAAATTAGGAAAAAAAAATTCAAAATAAACCTCATAGTGTTCATGAGATTTTCTTATCATAGGTAACTGAAACAAGGGTGCAGCATCATCTCTACTAAGAACATGCCAGACCTCACAATTCCTTTGTCCCATAAGTAAGCATGGCTTTTAGGCAGTCATTTAAGAGTCAAGTGGGCTAATGTTTTACTGAGACTACAGATTGTCTGGGTATGTGCTGTGCTGTCTAGTCACAGATGGTCTGCACGTTTCTGCTGAATGCAACTCCAACAAACTTTTAATTCTGTTTGGTGTAACAAAAATAACTCTGATTAAGTAAATTTAAATAAAATTTTATGAATAAACATTTTAGAGGAACGAATGGATCTTTAATAAAGCAGTCTGCATGTAGGGCATTGTGTATGCATATATATCAAAGTTGGAATTGCAACTCTGGTATTAAACAGAAAGAAGAATATTCAGAGATATTTTTTTTCTTATTTACTGCTGTATTAGTTTTGTCATTAGTAATATCTAGTGTTTAGGTAATTTCAGTGTTGGGTCTTCAGCAGTTGTCCAGATATGTAGTCAATGACACTATCAAAATGAGTAAACTGTTTTAGTTAGAAAATTGAAACTCGGGAGAGAATAATTTTGGTTTTAACTATCTCTCAACTAAAATTAAATTCCAGTTCAAATCTTATCTTTATGTTGTTATATTATCAATGAAAAATGGTAACCAAAGGAAGTGATGTTATCCAAATTATCATATTAGCTTTTAATTCTCAGAATCTATTCCTTGCCTGAGGAGTCAGCAGTTTGGAAAGGACTTTTAGTTACACAACACAGTTAATGTTTCCTTGGGTAAAATGTAGTTCCAGATGGCCGATTTCTAAACTTAGATATGCAAATATAACTGGCTAAATATAGAATCATAGAATGGTTTAGGTTGGAAGGGACCTCAAAGATAATCTAGTTCCAAACCCCCTGCCATGGCAGTGTCACCTCTCACTAGACCAGGTTACTCAAAGCCCTATCCAACCTGGCCTTGAACACTTCCAGGGATGGATCATCCACACCCCCCCTGGGCCACCTGTTCCAGTGTCTCACCACCCTCAGAGTAAAGAATTTCCTCCTAATTTCCAATCTAAATCTACGCTTTTCTAGTACGAACACATTACCCCTTTCCTATCACTACAGGCCTTCGTAAAAAGTCCCTCCCCAGCCTTTTAGTAGGCCCCTTTCAGATACTGGAAGGCTGCAATGAGGTTTCCCTAGAGCCTTCTCTTCTCCAGGATGAACAAACCCAATTCTCTCAGTCTGTCCTTGTAGAAGAGGTGTTCCAGCCCTCTAATCATCTTTGTAGCCCTCCTCTGGACCCTCTCTAACAGGTTAATCTCCTCCTTCTGTTGGGGGCTCCAGAGCTGCATGCAGTCCTCCAGGTGAGGTCTCACAAGAGCAGAGGAGCAGAATCACGTCTCTCAACCNAATCTCCTCCTTCTGTTGGGGGCTCCAGAGCTGCATGCAGTCCTCCAGGTGAGGTCTCACAAGAGCAGAGGAGCAGAATCACGTCTCTCAACCTGCTGGCCACACTTCTTTTGATGCAGTCCAGGATATGGTTGGCTTTTTGGGCTGCACTTGCGCATTGCTGGCTCATATTGAGCTTTTCATCAACCAGCACCCTCAAGTCTGTCTCCTCAGGACTCCACTCACTGCCCAGCTTTTATTTGTGCTTGGGATTGCCCTGACCCAGGTGCAGGACCTAGCACTTGGCCTTGTTGAACTTCATGAGATTGGTATGGGCCCACCTCTCTAGCCTGTCAAGCTCCCTATGTATGGCATCCCTTCTCTGCAGTGTGTCAACCACATCATGCAGCTTGGTGTTGTTGACAAACTTGCTAAGGGTGCACTCAATCTCACTGTCCATGTCACTGACAAACATGTTAAACAAGACTGGTTCCACTACCAATCCCTGCAGAACACCATTTGTCACTGGCCTCCACTTGGACATCGGGCCGCTGATCACAACTCTGTGAGTGTGACCATCCACCCAACTCCTTATCCACCAAGTGGCCCATCTATCAAATATAGGGAGTGTGTGAGTGTAGATGTGTGTATATATATACAAAACCTTCTTAAGAATATTTGAAGCCCTCTTCAATTGTCATTTGCAAAGACAGCTAGTAACATTTAGGAGACATTGACGAATTTGAAATGTATGGTGGTACCAGATAGTCATGACAGCTGAGGGTGTTTGAAATGACATTAGAAACCAATATATATGGCAGATGAATTGAGACCCTTCTCTGTATATTGGCAGACTGCAAAGAGCTTATTCAGATTAATCAGTTGTCTACATATAAACTGCTATTATTGTTCTAGATGCTCTATTGTATTTCTCTTGGTGTTCAGCTGCCTCTCCAAAAAGCTCGTAGGTCACCCATAAATCCTGTTATATCAGCAAGGCCGCAGTGTTGTATCAGATACCTCTGAGAATTTGATTTTTACACTTGATAACATCTTTGCATAACTGAAGCAAGCCTTAGATGTCTAGTTTGAGGTAAGCCAAACCATACAGTCCATTGGTTTCATGACTTAAGCTAAAAGTTGGTGTTGTGAGGTATCAGATATTATGTAGAAATAAATACTGGACTTGCAGTTCTCACGACTGTCTTTGAATGTCTCTAGTTTCAAGTAATGGGAAAGGACTAAACAGTTCTAAGGTTCAGCTTTTGTGGTCATTTGAGTTTTGTCTAGGCTTACATGGAGTTGTCTTTTCCAAACATCAGCTTAAGAAGTATAAACTGCAATTAAGAGGGTGATAAGAGTCTACAAATATTCTTGAATTATCTTTTGGTTCTTGAACATAGGAAAAAACAATGTAGCAGAATGGTTTTGGGTTTATTGAGTTCATATTTCGTGAATTTGAATATATATTCCTTCCTATGTTTACATAGCTTTCTGTCATCATGTATTTTACTATTAAAACCTAATCTTACGAACTTTAAAATATGATACATGAACATAACTCTTTATCCTATGAAGGTCCTGGCTTTCTAACTTGAGTCCACATTCATCTTTTTCTGGGAGTATTCCAACACATCAACCTACTTAACTTACTTTAATAGAAATTACTTTAATATATTGTTAATTCAAGAGACTGATTGACCTAACACCCAAAATAATTGAAGCCTAATTTTTTTTATGTTTTCACAAACATGAAAACATTATCTATTGCATCATTAAAAACATGTAGTTGAACGAGGGTGGATGAACATAGCCAAGGCTCTTTTTACAGAAGTGGAAAAGTCTTTCATTTTACCTTAATATCTAATACTCTTAGCCTAGAAAAATAATAGTGCAAATGGTGTTCTTTTCATAAAAATTAAAATTTGTAGCAAAACTAATGAATGTTATAGGTAGAAATTCCACATTTCAGAGTGTTTGAGCTGTTTTTTATTCAGTGTCCCAAGATTTAAGGACATAAACAGCATTATTTTAAAAACATAAACTTTCTTAAAAAGAGAAATAGAAAAAAACATACCAAACAGCACAAATGAGACTTATTAAGGTGCTACTATAACCGATATACAATTGTTTCACTGTGTATGCAATTTTAAGAATGGTGTGGGTTAAAGAATTCAACAGTTTATCCTCATGACATTCTTTCAATCATTTGATGTTTAAATTGTACTTTTAAAAAAACAGAGTATCCTTCTAAAGACACATGCACATAGCAGTATTTAATGCCACTTTTATTAGTTGTCTTTTGAAAGGAAATAGCTATTTAGCAATGAGCAGACTTATTCCCCTGATGCTCCTTTTTTTTTAACTATTGTTTTAGGTTCATATTGTAGACTTCTCTTTACATTTGAAAGGAAATTAAAAAGAAAGGTGTCACAAAGGAAAAGAGTAAAAAGTGAATGTCACAAGAAATTCTACAGTCCAATAGTTCTGATAGGAAAATTGCTTCAATGTGACAATATTATTACCCCCTTAGAATGCATCAATATGAATGAATACTGGCACTTGGATCCCATTGCTACAAATTACAGAGTTTTCTAGACTCACTGTGACTTTTTTCAGGTTTTTGACCAGTTCAATTAGATTTGTAGAGTTTTCTACCTAGAAACAAAGATCACCTCACTTTTATTGTCATGTAAATACAGAGGTGATCGTTCATGGTTGTCAGAGGTTGGTGCTGTTTTTACGTTACAAATAATTATTTTATATATTATCTGTTTTTGGGAAGCACAAAAATGTGATGGGTAATTTTTTGTTCCGTCTTTCCTTTTCCTTTCTCTGTGCTGTCTGCCAGCAAAGCTACTGTGGAATAGTAGATCTTGAAATTGAGGTTCTACAAAGTATTGTTGTAAAATAATAACAGAAAATGATTGTAAATTATAGATAACATGTATGCTGAGTCTATGACTCTGAGTCTTTTTGTTCTCTGTTGCCCCACATAAGGTTGAGTTTTATAAACTGAAGAAAGAGAGCATCAAAGACCTTTTTAATCTATAAACAAAAGGCACACAACCAACAGTGATCAATATTGAAGCCTTGTAACGTTAAACATAAAATAGGAAACTCATTTAATGTTGTGGCAATTAATCATCATCAAAAAAAAAGATCACTAAGGGAAATCATAGAGTGTCTGTGACACCAGTGATATTTATGTCACTTTCAAGAAGACATGGGCTCAGTGCAAGGTAACCTAGAAATACTGGAATGTGTTTGTAAACTGCAGTTTTTCTAAAGGATATTCTCTGCTCTTTGACTGTATGCCTTTTCAAAAAGGCTCAAACACTATTCTTCAATTTGGAATTTCTGGGAAAACTGTAAAACTAAGCTGCAAAAGTTTTCAGTGTTAACATATACTGTAACACATCTAAGTTGCAGGAAGAAACTTAGAGAAACCTTTTTTCAGAATATCTACGTGTAAATTGATCCTGACAGTCACTGATATTTTCTTCAGATTATAATTTTATATTTATGTGTACACATTACAACAGTTTATAATATCTGTCCATTCTCTCCATAGGAGTCATGTTAACTGAGGAGTCATGTTCTGTTTTGTATCTTGCACAGACTGAATAGTGAAATTTGAACTGTGATTCTGTAATTTGCCATTGTTTTTTTTCTCTATAATAATGATAATAAAAATACATTGAGCTAGCAGATTAGTTTTAGAATTTTATATTCTCAGGTATTTACTTCTTCAAGCACCAGTTTGTTATAATCTGGGCATATGGTCATCTGTGGAAGCATAATTGGTAATTAGCTGATATGCAGTTTCAGATAGAAATTATTAATTTATTTTAAAAACAACATTTCTCTCTTTATCTTTCTTTCACTTTGACTCTGAGGAGATGGAAAGAAATGTTGAGAAATTTCTCCCTATAACTCATCTATGAGATGTAAAATTTGTTATAAATTGTGGTGATCAATCTTATAAATGATGTTATACATGTGGTTTTATTTTTAATGTGATTGATTAATTAGAAAGAAATAATTGTTGAAATGTAAATACTTGGTGTCTGATTTATGAATTTTGTAAATTAAATATGAATGTATAACACATCAGTAGGATTTCCAAACCAGCATGATCCCTCTACATAGGATTTTAAACATGTATCATTTCAATATATTAAATGCTGTGCTGTGGGGAACTAAACAACTCCATACTTATCGACAGTATTTATAAAGTACAAAATAAAAATTACAAACCTTCCATTAGAAAAGCTTCAGTTTGACTTGTCCAGTTTTTCTGTCTAACAGATGTGAATGCTAAGATACAGGAAACATGACAGGATAGAATGAGAATCTTTAGAAAGCACTTAATTTAGAATTTTTAAATAAACATTTCCTTTCTTTTCAAATATCACTATTGCATCCACGCGTATCTGCCTCAACTTCAATTTCCCTATAATCAAAAATGTGTATTTTCAAATCAAATTATAGTTCTTCTCAAAAAATAAAATGCCTTATTTTTAGCCAGAATCTGACAGAAACAGCATCGGGCTTCTGGTAAATAAGTATACCTTACTTTAAGCCATTCTTATTGTGTACAGCTATACTCCATTTAGGAATTTTAATTTGATTATCTGATTGAATTGCGTTATCAAAGCTTTAAGTGGTAATGATTTGGTTAATCTATAATAATGCAATGAGATATTTATATTTTTAAAACTGTCTTTATGTTAAATATGAACCCAACAGATTTAATCTACTCACGCATTCACCATTTAGGAAACTCCATCTGCATAAAAAATACTTTATTTTCAACCTATCTAAATGAAAACATGACATTCTTTGAACACTTAGTGGAGTATGCTGTTTTGATAAATCATTTTCTTTACTATCATTTCTAGACAAAACCAATCAATATCTTTCAGACTGGCATTAATTAACATACATGCTTCTGTAGGCTAAGAATACAAAATATAGAGTATTACTCTCTATATACTCTAACTCATATTTTATTATAACAATTGAACTTTTTTACCATGAATAATCTTAATATTCCATCTGACAGTGACACATGCAATTACAAAAGTCAACATAACAGGCAAGGAAGACGTATTACATGCTCTCCCTAGCTCTTCAACTTGCAGACTGAAAGAAACAGTTTGTGATAAACACAGCCTCTGTTGAAGCCCTGGGCAAGGTTGAACACAGCATGTAATGTTGATGCTCAAGAATTTCGGGTTCCTGATGGATCACCCTCTGTGACTTAAAATTAGGGACCTTTGGATACTGGCTAGCTTTGAATTATCTCTTATCTACAGGACCCAGGCCAGTTCATTATGAACTAGAGACACTGAAAAGTCTCCTTAATTAATAAATTAGATAATAAGATATAATAATTTATATTTTTTTATAAATTTAAAAATTATATATATTTCTATAAAGATATAATAAAATATAATAAAAAATAAATAAGACAGATGCAGAAAAAATTGTCAAGATAACAAAATACAGGAGAAAGTACTCAATACTTATTGATTATCCTTTCTTTTCAGGAATTATTTTTTCCTCAGATAATTCTTGCATGTCCTTTCTATTTTCTTCCACTCTGGTATCTATGTTCCATGTCTGCTGTTAAGTAGAATAATGATAGTTCAACATAGCCTGCCACCACAGAACTCCAATTTATCTTAATACAATTTCCACTACCTCAGATCATTGGGCAATTCAATTTTTCGCTTACAGTGAAATTAATTTCTGCTATCAGTCTGCATTCATTCCTTCTGCACAGGATCTTCACTTAGAACACAGTGGAAAAGGTTTTTGGATCCTGTCATCACATTCATACTTCTGCCTGCCACTTGTAGCAAAGTCTTCCCCTTAATATATGTTATATATGTGTATATTGCATATGTGTTGTGCCATTATCCAAGGAATGTGTTGACTGATAGTGGGAAAGGGTTTTAAATAGCAGTACACCCTATGATCATCCTTAACAAAGCTTATTAATTCAAGTTCTGATTCATTCTGCCTGACCTGGCACTTCTTTGAGGTGCTTTAATTAGGAATCAGTCACAATTCTTATAATTATCATGAAGTGAATAAGTTTGCTTGTGCAGTGCCACTAAAAGCAAACTTGCCCTCTGGACTTGTGAGTGTCTCTCCACTGACTGTAACAGGCACCTCATAGAGTATATCCTTATTCAGCTGTATTAGCTATGTGCCTGAAATTCACTGGGCTGAATCTGGGCATAAATAAGTAACTTGAAACCAGGTTTCCTCTGTGGGAGCAAACTCTTTATGGTGAAGAACAACTTAAAACAAATTATCATTATGCTCAAAGTGCCATTTACAGCAGAGAAAGCAAAATACATATATCTGTAAAAGTAAAGCCAAGATATTATTGTTACTGTAATAAAAATCTTAGTCTAGTTCAAGAATCATCATTAGTCTAGACCTAATTATTAAAGAAAAAAGTTTCCATTTTATTAACAAGTGGAAAAAACTTGTAAGACAATTCAAAATGCAACACTCAGGTTTGTGCACCTGTATGTTCCCGTTTAGGGCTTCCTCTCTTTCTCATCACTCCTTGTTGCATTGAAAAAGGTCCTTGGCCAGACACCCTTAAAGGAAGTTCTCTGCTTCTACACACACTTACAGGTAAAACTCTTTAAGTTGTCAATCTCTGGAGTCCTTTGCTGGGAGGAATATGCTGTATATAGCTTTTTCTTTCTTCTCCAGTATCTACCTGGGGTTATTTTTACGTGTTTGTAAACAACTTTCCACACCTTTCTCTTTCCTCATCAGTCTGCAGTGTCATGTTACATCCAAGTTTACTATATATTGTGCCCTATATATGTATGTTAAATATTATTTTTTGTTCTGTTTCTTACACCAAAAATTAGTCCATCTGCAGGTCTGAATTTCTTTAGCTGACCATGGATGAGTTGTTTACAGATGTGGCATCTCCAATGCCAAGCCTGTGCCTCAGCTCCTAGCACCACTCCATGCCTTAGCTCCTCTGCACCATGTCATGTGTATCCACTTCTCAGAGTCTTTGCTACTGTACCAAACCTGTATTTCTCTACACTACATGACTGCATTAGAGCTGTAAATACTTCATTATATGCCTTTTCTTTTATTACTACTATCTATATAAAACTATGGTTATATTGTCTAAGGATAAAATTAGCCATTGCTGTCTCGTCAATTAGGGAAATGGCTGTCACAGCTAAACCAGGTAAAACAACACTGCAGGCAGGCAAAAAAACCTCAGAACAGGCCTGGAAGCCTCAGCCCTGAGGCCTTGCAAGTGTAGTGCAAAGCTTATGGCCTGTTGCTAGCAACGGCAACATCATACGACTGGGCTATACAACTACATTATGACTAAATATACAAAAGGAATTAGGCCCATATTCAGAATGGAAGCTAGGAGCTGCAGCTTTTTCGCCCTGAAAGACCAAGCTGCTACTGCTTTTCTTCTCTGCAACAGAAGAATAATCCTCAAATGGGCATGTAGGATTTCAACAGACAGCCTGAGAAGAGTTGCGTTCCACAAACTGACATTGGAAGCGATCAATAGATTGCATATTATATTATAATATTTTATATTATATTCCAAACCTAAAGAATGTGTGATTGTTATGTGTAAATATATGAAACATAAGTTTTTACTAACATAACTATACATAGTTACTTTACACCAGTAAAGGACTATGTTTCATATATTTATTCATATCAACTACATTCCTCAGGTTTGCATTATTATTTCAAGAAGAGAATACATTGTGTGAGAGATTTGTACCTTTTTTTAAAAAAAACCAACTTTGTAACAAGTGGAGTTGGAGATGTGTTACAAAATAAAGAAAAAATTATGGATTGTGTAATTCTTACTCTGTGCATTAAATACACAGAGCATCTTTACGCTGTACTTCAAAGTCTGTTTGATTTACAGCCCATGCAAGTAGCAAAATTTCAAGCAAATCTTAAGCATAGTCCCCAGGGTCCAAAGCGCCTTGCCTGCTCCAAATGTTTGATGCAATGGTATACCACTGTGTATTTTAAAACTCTCACCAAATGGCATTAATCTATCTTCAGGGGAGGTAGAGAGAACATCATGTTCCTGGTTGGATTAATGCCTAAAAATTGCAGCAGGCTGGGATGTCCCATGAAAATTAAATAAACTATTACTACTATGCAGTGCAGCATGTATATTCACAGTCACACGGCCTAAGAGTCGCCTTCATTTATGTGGACACAGGTTCTTTGACATCACTTCTAACTTCAACTGGGCTCAGATTCCTGTCCTGAAATACATTCAGTAAAAATATTGTACTACTTACTACTAGGTTTAATTTTTCTCTTGGCAAAAAGATCAAAAGTCAGTGCAAGTTTTTTTTCTTTTTGACTGGAATTCATTATTGTTTTAAACACAGCAAAGAAGTCATTTGACTTCAGTCTGCTGACATCAATGAGATGTTTAAAATAAATCTCATTCAATCTCACTGTTAGAGGTATTTCTCATTTTAAAACACACTTTATAAGAAAAGATGTTGCTCTGGCTTTTTTCCAAGTATGTGGCTTGCAGATAACTTAAGAAATATTTAAGTGTGCAATGGGGAGTTAATTGCTATTGGGAATAGTTTTGAACCAGATTCAGAATTGTTTAATATTTAACATGAAGGGCTTGCTGGTGTTTAAAACAGGTCATTGTGTTCTTTGCATTTCAATTAAAAACATATGTTCCTACCTTATTATAAAATCTTGAAATATCCAGAGCCTGTTTCGTGTAAATGTAGGCATGCTCCATCACTTGTAAATTAGATTTGTCAGTTCTGAATTATTTTATTACTCTGCACAAATTTTAAACAGGTGTATTTTATTGATAATTGGCTGAAATTATAGCTCCATCCAAATATAGTACACTTTGTTTTCAGCAAAATTAACAGTTCTGTGAAATACAGGGTGTATATTCATGAGGCTGTACATGGAACATATGTTATAGATAAAAAAGTAATGTTCACTTTGCAGTGCAGTGTTCTGTTTCTGAGAAATTGTGGATGTAATCTCTTCCTTTTTGAGGTGAGATTACAGAAGCAGAAGTGAACTCTTAGTCTACTGCTAAAATATTTGACACCAGTATTATGGATGTAATTGTTCTGAAAATGTTTACTAAGAGGTTTCCAAGGTGTGGTGTACAGAGCCTACGAGGGTGGTCCATGGAGAACTGTTTAAGTCCATCCCATCACATTTATTCCTTGTTTACATCTGGAAAACCCACTGGACATTATAATATAATACTACAAGAGAAGTAATACTATAAGAAAATAAATTATTTCAATGCTCCAAGATGTTGTTTATCACTCAGAAGGAAGTTAATTCTTAAGGTACAGAAAACATGCAGCTACTGAAAGAGAATTATATATTACATAAACACCAAAATAAAATGGCATTTCTGTTTTGTTAATTTTAATATAAACTGTAACAACCTCTGGTATTTCCTAAATATACTGTAAGATGAAAGTATGCAATATTGGAAGAAAAATGAAGGAGGGATAGAAAAGTAGATGAACAAACATAAAAGGATCATCAAGAGCACAAGCACAAAATGTTGATTTCCAGTTTCAGTACTTGAAAGACTCAGGAGAAATATTGCTCGTTTTATCCACCAACAGTAAATCTCTCTACCTGAAGAGGTATTTGCATCACATACTACAGCTCAGATTTGAGTTCCTCTTAGCTGCAGAAAGAATTGTAAACAAAGGAGGCAGAACAATCCTAGGTGTCTTAGACAAATTATTTTGCTGCCTTCCTTTCAATAATGCTTCTGGCCATATAATGTCTCTGTGGAATTGAATTCAAGTGGGGAAAAAAAAAGTCTATTATTGTTGTTGTTCTTATATTTAAAATGCATAGCAAATGGGAGCCTTGACAAATAAAAGGAATTAAAAGAAAGAAAGAGTATCACGTATGTGAACCTTTACCTTTTGGTATTTTTAAAAAATTGTAAATATGAAAATGATTTAATTAACAAAATGAGAAAACAACGAAATAAGTAACAGATCCTTGTTTTTTTCCCTAACTGAATCATAGAATCATAGA
>VZZY01022507.1:0-35201 GCA_013400335.1 Eurystomus gularis
CCCCGGGGCCAGCCGCGGTCCTCCCGCGCGTTTTCCCGGGAGCGTCCCTGTGGAGGGGGCAGAAACGCGGGCGCCTGTCGCAAGATCAAGGGGGGAAGACCCTCTCCCCAGTTTTCTCTCTGAGCCTGGCGTATTTGGGAGGCAGGGCAGGGGAGAAGTGACAGGCAAGACGGGGCCAAAATCTGGGCGGGAGGTGAGGCAGAGCCAGAGAGAGCACAGCCACAGGACAGCTCGGTGGGGCACTGAGCGCCTGGGCTGGGCTGAAGTGGGGTCCTAGACCATGGGTAGGGCCTGGAGGAAGCCCCGCGTTAGGCTAGGCACAAAGACTGTCAAGGCTTAGACTGCTCACAGGGCCATGACATTTAGACTGTTGAGGCTGTCCTGTAAAAATGTCCAACCACTACAGAAGCAGAGTGAAATAATAGAGGGAAAGAAAAAAAAGCCAGTATTGAGGCCTGTATTTGCAGGTGGGCTTAGGCAGGAAATGTTCACCTGCATGGAGTCAAGCACTGTCTGACTTTCCAGGGGAAAGATGAGCTGCACAGGGTTCCCAGTGTATCAAAGGAATAAAATTCCTGAGCGTGTACTGAGTCATTTGCTTGGGAAAGCCTGTGCAACCAAAAGCGGCACAGAGATAGTCATTGCTGCTACGAGTTTGAGAGGGGTTTTGATCCTTTTGCCATTTTCAACAGCTAGAGGGCTGAGATAATAGTAGCTGGTAAACCATGGTTATTCTTTGAAATACAGCTACATACTAAGTTATGTATCTCTGAACAATCTCCCAAATTTAGAATTCATCAAATGCTCCCTTTAGTTACTTTTCTGCTTCGAGATATCATATATATCTGGATGTCTTTCTTGATAAATGTGACACATTGATCTAAATGGGGATTCTAAGCAGCCTTTGAACATCTTTGTCATAACTAACGGTGTGTAAAGTATCCCCACCTTTTCCTCATATGTCGAAGGAACTGAAAGAAAAAGCTGCTATCAGGAAGAAGAAAAAAGCACCGAACAGAGTAATCTGTGAAAAAAATGGAGAACCGGGTCTGTTCTGGAAACATAGGTACATTTAGGCCCTTCTGTGTAATGGAACAGTTCACCGCTTTTCTGAAATACACGCCGTTACCCTGCTGTGACAAACGCCCAAGCTACCTCCCTCTGGTCACCTCTTGCCAGTTACTCCATCTCAGTGCCTTTCCCTCCAGCTTCAAGCTTTCAGGCCAAATTTTGTTCAGCCCTGTCTGTCTTCTAGGTCTCACTCGCTGTCCTACTCCACCTTCCCTGGGATTAGGGAACAAATCCAATCCTCAGTACTTTCTTTTCCCCTCTTTAATTTGTATTCAGTTTGTTCTTTGGATTAATAATGAACTCTTTGCTCTGTGATTACGTTTGGTCTCACAACAGAGCCACAAGGCCCTTAGCCCAGCATAGTCACAGCACAAGTCCAAAGTACATACAAGGCCACCTCCCCTCTTCTTCTCCCACCCTGTCGACATCCCTCCATCCCTGTCAGCCAGCACCTCCATTTCTGTGTCTGATGGCTCTTTGGTCTTTTTTCTCAGGAGAAGCTAGTGTCCATAAGGAGGACCTACTCTGGGGAAGTCGGGCCTTTTCATTTTACTCTGTAGGGAGAGAGAAATGATCAGTGAGCAAGAAAAAAAAAACAAACCCAAGTTAAAAATCCCACCTGTGCTCCTCTTTCAGAATCAGCCTAGCAAGAGAAACGCCTCCTTCCTCGCACTTACCGTCACAACAAAACAAGAGCAAACCCAGAGTAGTAGCAGCTCGGGGCTCCCCAAGCCTGCCAACTTGGGCTGCATCTGCTGGAGCAGCCTGGCCCCCGGGCCATCTGCTGCTCAATTTCCAAGCTTACCCCACAAGAGGGAGCGTTTGGTTCAGTTTATGGGTGAAACCTCGTTTCGAGGCGAAGAGAACAAACGCAGTTTCCCCATGTCCCCAGTCCGTTTACCCCATAAGAATTTTCGTAGTAACATTTTTTTCTTTTAACAATCAATGCAAATTTTTGCCATTTCATAAGATTGTTATTTATTTACAGTAAGTTTTATAATGAATATCTAAAAATGTAATTAAGGTCTAATTCCCTGTGGATTCACCTGGTTATAGACTCATTTATTCTGGGGAAAATAAAAGATGTCAGTGTGAGGCATATGTAAAATTTTCCATTTGCAGTGGATATCATTCTCCTCATAAATGTAAATACCAGCTCCATTAATTTCAAAAATTGATTGGAATAGCATAGGCAGACATAAGGTGCTTTTTCATAATTTGCAGACAAAGCACATAAAGTAAACAGCTTTGATAAAATTCTGAAATAAGAGCTCTGATAAATTTCTACTGGAACACCTCAGTCCAAATTTAAGTCCTGACATGAAGACAGATGCAAGCCTCTGATAACAATTTTAATCTTAATGACCCAAAGTTGTATGGTGGTAGGGATAGCTAAGTCTAGTTTTACTAGACTGGGTGTTTCTGCTTATGCCATAAAGAGTGGCCCTTCATGTCTATAGCCAGGTAGGGATATGTTGGTTGTGAACCCTGCTTTACCCCAACGTTCCTGGCTTCGGCTCAATCTGTAACACAAAGCATATGTGCCTCCCAGGAGGTCCTGCGCTAGCCATTGGTTTTAAAAGGCTTCCCTGCTCCACAGAGGTTTGTATGCAAGTTTTCCCAAAGATGGATATAGTTGCTTTTCTGAACGTACAATTATCTGGGTTATTTCTGTCTCTTACTCCAATTACCCTAAAGAGTTAGAGTTACTGATGTACAAAAGAAGCAAATATGCTCCGCTACTATAAGCTTCCCGTATGATTTATGTATGCCAGGCTTCTCTATGACCATCTATAGGTTAGATCTCGGACTCTGCTCCATTTTCACTTGCAAATTGCACCGAAGCAACAGCTGAATAAGATATTCACTGTTTGGCTTCTATGGCCACAAAAATGTCTTTCAGTTATCAGCTGGAGTGACTATATCAATACCTTGATAGTGATCAGAATTGGCTTCTCACGTAGTACTTTGTTCTGTTTTCATTCAACGACAAGAATGTCAGTAATGCAGGATCAAACACAGGACTGACTGAATGACCTAACTAACGTGACAGCTACGATGTAACTCCTACAAGGCAGGAGAAGTGAGGTGCACAGAAAAGAGTGTCAAATACCCTGAGAGAAGAAAAACGTGATTCTCTGCTCCACTACTTGGTGTTCTGATCTCTGCAGTGAAGGCTGTTTATGTACTCACCAGACTAAAACATTGCTCTGTTTGAAACACAAGTTGTTGAATTCCTACCCCGAGAGAGAAATTCTGGCTCTGAACCCCAGGACCGTGGCCTTGAGGGCTCTGTTAGCCCTGACTGTCCATGCCAAGCCTCCCCTGGAGCCTTCTCCCATTCCTGCCTGTGGCCCAGAACCCCATTCCAGCTCAGCCCAGGACATCAGTCCCTGTCCCAGCAATGCCACAGTTGTGCGTGATCCCATCTCTGTCTCAGACCCCATCTTCTGCTTCTGACTGAACCTCCTGGTTGGACCCTAGATATCTGGTTTATCCCTGCATCTTGCCGCCCTCAGCTCCCAGCTCCTCATCCCTTATGGAGCAGCCCTGTGCTTGCTACTCCTCAATATCCAGTTTGTCACAGGTTTGTCATAGGATTGTTTGGTTGTCTTCTTACTACTCTAGGTTACAACACTGATTTATATACCTTGCCTGTCCTTTTCCACCCTCTCCCAATGAAAGGCATTTCTAGGTCAAGAACTGACTGAAATGAAGAGTTCTGAGGATCTCTGGTGATTGAGGTGGACATGGAGGAGTTGAAACCTGCATAAATTACAGCAGCTCTAGACCTATACAGCCACCTTTCTTAGTCCTCTTTATTCCTTCAACTGGGAGGTACTAGATTTAGAGCTGTCTGCCTCTTGTACTGTACTGCACTATTTGCACCAAGCATAAGCTGCAAATGACTGTGGAAACCCAAATAACTACATTGGAGGTGGCTAAAGTTGAAAATATTTGTAAACGTTAAGATGGAAGTGGGTCCCCTAGAAAATGAGAGCCAGATAATACTCATGCCTCAAAACCATTATTTCTCAACTCGCTACCATGAATAGCACAAGTTGTTGAGATCAGTCCCATGTCCAAGAATGCTCCTCTGCTTCCAATCAAGAGTCAATTGTGGAGATTTCTCTGAAACTGAAGTATTAGCAGTAGACTGTTACAGAAAGGACCCAGTGCTTCAGATTAGCAAATGCAAGTGCGAGCAGCTACATGGTAAGTTATGTGACGACACCTAGATGACCTGTCCTTTCCATACCAGAGATGGGTACATTCTCAAAGCATGCACCATGCACTCAGCCACAGGATTCTCCATGTTGGAGCAAGACATGCTGTCTGCTTCCAGAATGCTTCTTTGAAATGCTACACTACTTTGATATTTTTATTTTCAGGTTTTTACGTGCCAAACGTACTTATCAGAGAGGGTGGGTGAAAGTACTTGAGCTTTAAATAAACCTTGTAATGTGCACTACCAGCTGTTTGTAGCTGAATGACAGAGGTTCTGTAGCCAGGCTGTACCTTTTGCCTTTATTGGGTGAATTTTGTGGATACTACAAATGAAAGAACATATGGGGAGTCCTGACATGTGGTAGGATCAAGGTTGTTACAGTGCATAAATCAAGTGCTTACACACACAGAATGGTTCAAACTTTACTGAAAACCTTCAGAAAGAAAAAAAATAAAGGCCAGCGGGATCCATGGAGATCCAGAAGCTGATAGCTGTGCTCGAGCACAGAAGTATCAAACATTTCCTGCGTAATCAGCTACAGTTCATTAACTGGTGTAACTGAATGACTTCATGTAATGGAAGCAGATGCTGCTTTTGCTTGCCCAGCAGCTCATGTTTGTTTAGAGACAGGTAACAGCCTTGGTGACAGGCACAGGCTGATATTATGACCACACCACCAGTCTGTCCTTCAGCAAAGAACAGTTAATTGTGGTAACAACATCTGACTGTGCAAACAGCACCTCCAGGTGAGTTTAAAAGCTGAGAAAGAACTTTCCAATGGGACAAGGAGGGCACCATCTTTTCTCATCAAAATCACCTCAATCAAAAGAACCTACTGTTGGTAGGTCTGACACAAAGTTCACAGGACAAGCAGCCTGTTTCACTGGAAAGTTGCAACTTCCTATAAGGGGCACTTTCCAAGTGCTTCTAGAACATTGCAATTTCCAAGGTCAAAGTCTCTAGCACCTTCCAGAAGAGCTGTGATGAGCAGGCCACAGTGTGACATTACAGCATAGACTTCCTCAATGTATTGTCCAATAGGACTTCTGTGCAGAGGCATATGGTTTTAATTCCAGTGAATGAAATTCATAGATGCCATCTGCAACCTTTGTGTTTTAATTCATCAGCCAGGAAAATAAGGCTAATAACACACCTGGAGTTAAGTCACAGTTTAGTAAATCCTAAATTCCATGAGCTCTTTAAGCCCGAGGCTGAACTATTAATAAGCAAAGATGACAAGCCAAATCATTAAAGAGTTTTTGTTCTAAATATGGCAGCCACCACAATGGCAGAAGGTCTTTCAAGAAGCTGTTTCTTCCAACTGAGAAAATAAACTGGGCAACGGCATAGCACAAAACAGTTGCCAGTTAGCCAAATGATGGTTGTTTAGAGTTTAAGGGATGTTTCAGCTCTTCTTTGCGCTCTCCCTGTCCACCCTTTCCCCCTCCTTCCCTTACAAACCAGCACTTTGTCTTCTTGCCAGAGAGGCTGTAGTATTCGGCCTGGCTAGGGTGGGAATTTATACCATCTTTCACCAATGCAAAGGCACTGTAAGGGATCTGCAGCAATTCATAATGTAAGTCAATTCAAGTCCTAATCAAAAGTCAAAATTGCCACAGTCGCCTTGCTTTCATGTGATTTCATCTGCACAGTCTGTCCTGTTGCAGTGTTAGGTCTTGGGACAAGACAACAACTCGTCCTACACGTACACACCCATGTCCTAGCCCACATAGGTCCTAGCCAAGTCAAATAGGTAAGTAAGATCGTGTTGCTGGCTAGGCTCCTCTACAGTGTAAGGATCATAAAAAGCATAAGGGTGAGTGATACACCTATAGCGGGAACAAAAGAGCCTAAAAGGCAACAAGGCTGGATGTTGTGGGGTCTGTTGCCGTCTGTTTTATCAGTAGCTAATGACGGTGCAGTTGGCTCAAGCACCTCCAGCTGCTTGTCCTGACACAGCCAGAATGACCAAAATTATGCCTCAGGGACGATAGACTGATGCCAGAACTGTACCTAGAGCAGGTGATTTCCACCTTGCAGAAAGAGAAGAGGGGTGTTGGCGCGACTATCAGACCAGTTCAGGAAGGAGCTCACCTACACCTGATTTTTGGCACAGAAGCCATCAATACTAAGAATAAAACCCCTTACCGTTGCATTTAGAAATTAAAGCTGGCCAGCACATATTGGGGCAGTCATATTGTGTGTAAATATTGCTTTTCCACAGCAGATGCAATAGACTTTCATGGTGAATTTGCAGTGGTATATAATGAATACAATGCATAGCCATGTGCATGGTCTGAAGGTCCAGTCCTGTTCAATCTACAATCTACATCTGGTCTTCTTGTTCTGCCACTTCTACTCAATGCCTGTTTCTTTTTTTTTGTGGAAGTTAGTAACAAAACTTAAAGCAAATCTTGTTGCCTTCTTTCTTTACATATTTTTTTTTAAAGATCGTTTTTAAGCAAAAGTTTTTTGTATATTCTGGCCTGAATAATTAAGCTTCTGAGCACAAATGAAATGCAATATTAAAGGGCAAAAGCATAAACTTTCCCATGCTGTTTTCTCAAACACTTTCTTCCATCTATAGAAACAAACACTTGCTAGCCTCTCCTATACCATAATTTTGAAATTTTTTGCCAAAATTACCAGTTACCATTGAAGGCCTTTCTCACAGAGGAACTAACCTGTAGACAGCAATTTATTTTACAACCATGAAGCAATTTAGACACAAGAGCCACTAGATGCCCCAACTGGATAAAGAAACAGGAAGCCTGAAGGAAGGCTGCCTTCTCCTCTTCTTCTTTTCCCTCTAATCTTCCCCGTTTGTAAAGCTGCTTTCATCACAGATACGGCTCATTCCCTATACCATGTGATGAATGAAAGATGCTGAAGAGTTGCTTCCACCTCTCTCAGCCTTCTCATACCAAAAAAGCTAAAATAAGATTTACCTTTGTTGCTCAGTAATTAACAGGAATGTTGAGTCCACCACAAAGTAGTTCTGCTGTAAGGAACCATGGAAAGAATATACTGCAAGCTCCTGCACCATTATGATAGAAAGGCTGAAGCAGACCATTTTTCCCAGGGTATATTACAGTTAATATTGTACATGAAAAATAAACATCAGCAGTTTGACTTGAGGTTGCTTTCCATTCAATTGCTTAATTATCAGTTTCTGGATTTATGCACAATCCAATGTTATTGATTACTTGATTACCTTTCAAGATATAGTGCCAGAATACAATATGTCTCTTCTCTCTCTAAACAAACAACTCTAAAAATTCTCCGCTTTGAGATAGAGGAGGAAAATAGGCTATAAACTGAAATTAATTCCTTAGCCAGAAGTATTTCCTGACAATATGAATTGTATATCCTTCACATGCAGCAAAATAAACTCCTTGAAATGCCAGATTTCAGCTTGGATTAGAGAAATGTCATAGCGTATTACAAAAGCTGTTTTGAGGGACTCTTTGGAGGTATGTAGTTCCATGTTCTGCTTAAAGCAAGGCAACCATTAACACTAAATTAGGCCCAGCATGGCTTCACCTGACTGAGTCTTGAAACCCTCCAAGGATGGAGACTCTACAGCATCTTATAGCTTCTTCCAGCGCTGCACTACCATCTTCATGAAAAATATTTTCATAATGTCTTACCTGAAGCTCCCAAGTCACAACATACATCCCTTACTCTTGTCTGCTTTGTGCTTGCTATGAAGAGAAGTCTGGCTTTGTCATCTTCGTAACTTCATTTTGCGTAGTCATAAGCCACTCAATCTCCCCTTTGTCTCTTCTTCACCAGACTAAACAAGCCCAGCTCCCTCAGTTTTTCCTCATAGATCATGTGCTCTATGTCCCTGGCCACTGTCATAGCCCTCTTGCAGGACCATCTCCAGGTTTAACATCCCTCTTGAAGTGTGTTGGGGCATCCCAGAACCAGACACAGTACTCCAATGATGGCCTTCTCAGCAGCAGATTAAGCAAGGGATAACCTCCCTTTATCTCCTGGCCATGCTCCCCCTAAGGTAACCCTTAGCTGTTTGTTTCATGATGGGAGCACACAGTTGGCACATGTTCAACTTGGCATCCACTGTCACACCAAGTAACGTCTATAATCCCAGGTCTTTTCAAGTGAGGCTGCTGCTCTGTCAGCCAGTTCCAAGCTAGGGTTGATGCCTAAAACTATTCTGCCCCAGCTGTACTTTTTTTTCCCCATAAGTTTTCTATTGCCCCAGCCCCTGAATTTCTCAGGTCATTGTAAACTAAAGTTCTGCCATTTGCCGTGTCAGTCACCCCCGCTGATTTAGCATCATCCACAAATTTTCAGAGGATATGTGCTGCCTCATCATCAAGACTGTGGATGAAACAATGGATAATATGGACTGTGTTTCCCTCTGAGGGACTCCATAAGTCCTCAAGCCATTGATTTCAACCCCTCGAGCCCCAGTTTCTACCATACTCAAGCCCAAATTTCCTCAACTTCTGAGTGGAAGAAGCATGGACAGAAGCATCACAATCGCACCAGCCATCTCTGTCAGCAACCACCTCCTCCCCAGAGACTGAATACTTCTAGGCTAAGTAGCCCTGAAGTGGTGGGGCCTGAGTTGTGGGCCCTGAGATGGAGCTGACCTGTGAATGAGTCACAACCTAGCAGAATGTGTTTTTTTCCCTATTGGCTTCATGTTCCAGAGGCAGGACCTGGTCCACCTGTGGCTCTGTGGCTCTGCGGCTCTGCCCTCAACCGAGTGGTCATGGTTGGGGTGGTGGGTGAGGCCAGGGCTACTTTAACCAGAAGCCAATCTGTTGGAAGAGCTTCCTGTTGGGTGCAGCTTCCGTTGGGGCTGGCTGCATCTTGCTGAGCTCTCTGGGTGGTGTCTTTCCATGTGAACGGCCACTGAGGGAGCCATCTCTGTCTGTTGTGTCCAGCAGGCAATGCTGGCACCATAGTGGGCAGTGGAGGAGCTGAGTCCACAGGAATTTATGTCAGGACTGTTTGAAAGAAGACTTCTGAGGGGATGTTGCCAAGTTCAGTATTGGCTTTTGTGATCAGGCAGATGATGGCAGTATAAAATGATGATGGCTGAATCAGCACAACAAGCCCCTAAATTGTTGTGCCCCGTACCTACCACCTCCTGTGGTGGTACACACAGAGCTCTGGGAGCAGGCTTTTGCCTTTGAAGACAGAAGCAAAAAAGGACATTAGTACTTCAGTCATTTCCGTGTTTGTTACTGGACTGTCTCTTTCATCAACTGACCTAGCTTTTCTCTGAACTTCCTTTTCCGGCTAACGTTCCTGTAACATCTCTTATCGTCCTTTGTGTCCAGCCTTCTGTTTTGACCATCCTCATTTTGTCTCTGTAGCATTTGTCCTTAATTACAATATTGTTATATTCTTCTTCCATTGCATCTCTTTGTTTCTGCTTCTTGTACACTTCTTTTCTTCTGTGTTTTAGTTCATTGAGAAGCTCCTGGCTTAACCAAGCAGGCCTTCTGCCAGAATTACCCGTCTTCCTGTACAACAGGATGGTTTGTTCCTGAGCTCTCAAAAAGTTTTCTTTCTGCCAGCTTTCCTGGGCACCTTTCCCCTTCATGGCTGTTTCCCAGGGCACTCTGCCTAGCAATTCCCTAAAAATAAGCTAAAGTCTGCTCTCCTGAAATCCAGAGTCCTTAAGCCTGCTGCTTTCCTTCCCATCCTTCCTTCAGATCAATCATCCTATGGTTACTGCAACCCAAGCTGCCAACCATTACTACATTTTCCACTAGCTCTTCACAGTCTGTGAACAGTAGGTCTGGTAGAGCGTTACCTGCAGTTAAGCCTGTAACATTTCTGTGTTCTGAAATTATCACCAACATAATCTAGAGTTTTCCTGGAACGCTTACGTGATGGTGTGTTGTCAATGTCTAGAGGGTTGAAAACCACATGAGGATGAGGGCCTAAAAACAGAAGACCTTTACTGGTCACTTTAGAAAGCCTCATCTGCTATGTCCTCTTGGTCAGGTAGACTCAACCTCAGTGTGCCCTCCTCCTCTGCTCTTGACCCAGAGACATGCTCAATGACCATGTCCTCCAGCTTTATAGTGGAACACTGGACAGTCATCCTTCATGAGCCTCCCCTCTCTTCTTTCCTGCTCCTTTATTCATGCCTTTATTCATGCCTGTCCGTGGACTTCAGTTTCTGTTCACAAGAGGGGAACACAGATCCGCATTCAAGCTGCCTAAACTTGAGGTCTGCTTATAGCTAGCTTACTGTTCACTTACACAAGTTATGCAAAACCTGTTGTGTTAAATGTTGTTTCATACTTTGAAGGGAAAAGAAATCTAGGACCTGTCCTCCTTACCCTTCTGCAAACAGGGGCAGATGAAGTTCTGATCTGAAAGGGGACAACACAACTTTTCCCTGTGACATGGCCCACATGCACAAACGGGGTGTGAAATGAGCCAGGATGAGCCACCAGACAAGACCCAGCACTCAGATCCCGTTTTCTACCCATGTCTGCATTTGCACCCGTGGGAAATACAGGAATGATTAGGACAGCAATGACTTCACCTGGACTGTAATACTGCAGTTACGCTGCACACATGACCATTCAGGCTGGGCTGAGGAAGGGCAGAAAGAGAACTTGCTCTCAACTTCAAAGTAATAAGCACATTCCTTTGACTCAGGAAATTCTCATAAAAATGTAAATATATCCTATTTCCTATTGTATTCAGTAGTGCCTATATAGATACAGCAATATGGTTCACAGCAATCTTCTATAGAGCTCTAGCCAAGCTAAATGCTTTTGAAATGCTAATGAACACAATGAATCAATTCTTCATAACCCAAGACATTGCTGTGGACTCAATAAGGGGAAAGCATCCTTAGGAAAGGGTGACTATCCCCCTTCACATGGGAAACAGATTAGGTTTGGACTGTAGACCTTGTGAGTGGGAATCAAGAGCCACCTTCAGGTTAGTTCCATGTGGATTTTGTTATATGCTTGATTATTTACAAAGCAGCTAAAGAGTGGTTCAGCTATAAGCAAGGAAAATTATACTTGCATTCCATGTAATAAACTGTAAGTCAGCCTGTATGTGGCTTGTGGATCTCTCTTGAATTTGTGATGCCATAATCTTGAACAGTGTCCTGTTTCTACACCACCACAAACACGAATGCAGAATTGTTATGGAAAAGGCACAAATATATGGGTGAATAAGCAGATATCTTCTGAAAGTTAAGAATTACCAGTGTCAATGGAAATGCATTTTAGACTACTTTGGATTTATTGTCTCAACCTTAAGGTGAATTACAACTGTGGAGAACGCATGGTTTCTGCATTTTCTATTTGCTGACAATCCCTAGAATTCATACTGTGACAAGAAAAAGAGCTTTCTGGACTCCAGGGTACAGGACAATGTTAACAGTGCCACTGTTGATGCTCTGTATGTAACAAGATTTGTATGGAAAATATAGTGTTTGCAAGCAGAAAGTCTAAACTTCCTCTAAACACCTCCACCACTTTGAACCTATCAGACAGTTTTATCTAACAGTGACAGAGATCTCACATGAAAAGCTTGCATGTGTTCATTAAAAAAGTTATCTACTTTTCTAGAGGGACTCTGGTTTTGCTCCACTTTAGGGAAAGGTTGCAATGTGAGTGAGTTTGCACCTCAGGGACATCAGATAGTACTCAGAAAGCATCCTGAAGGCCTTAGGTTTAGGAAAAAACTTTGGACACCTCTTTAGGTAGAGAGTGGAGGCAGGAGGCAAAAAGTGATTAAGGACATATTAAGAACATCTCTCTTGTGGCACTTGTACATAGCAAGTCAGCATCTCATATAAACAAGGCCAGATGTGCCACACAGATGTTGGATGGCCTGATTTTGCTACACATGTGCTTTACAGTTGCTGTGTGCACATGTAGCATGTGTGTGGTAGACACTGAACATCAGTTACAGGGATCTGGAAAACGAACTTCCACTTGTTACACTAACTTAAATTGCTCACAGAGTTCCTTGTTTTCTTGCACAAAGCCATTTCTCTTGATATTGTTGATCTAGCAAGGCCAGCAGGAGGATCACTTCCTTCAAGCACTGTGAAGCTCTGTAGTGCACAATTCTCACAGCTTCCCAATTGGCTCCTGCATTTTGGGTGGGATCATGAAGCACCACAAACTTGTGTGCTACAAATATCACCCAGTGCTGTCGAAGGAGTACAAGGCAATGTAGATCTAAGTCCAGGATGCTGGGTGGTCTTCTTAGACTCTCGGCTTTCTGTGGTGTGTGAATGCTCTCCAGTAGTGTCTTAAACAAAATAAGTGATTTGTCATGTGTTTGATGCCCTCCATGAGAAAGCAGGCACAGCTTTCAGGTTCCCTCCCGGGAGGAGGCAGAGCAGCACCCTTTGCTTCACTTCTGTGTCCCACTCCAATAGAAACTGAAGAACCACCCAGATGATTTAACCTTGGTGAGAAGTACCCTTGGAGAGAGTAGATCAGTGCAGCAGTGCAGCAGCCTTTTCTATGCAGCAGGCATTGCTAGAAATGGTGTTATCAGAAAGCTTCATGCTTCTGCTCATTTACCAAACCAAAAATCAAGCAGAAACTCATCAGGGCCAGTTTTGACAAGAAAGGAATGGTTCAACTATTTGCAATCTGAATCCACTTTTGAAGGATTACCATGTTTATCCTTAGCATGTTTATCCCTTAGGTCCTACAAAAATAGTAGTTACTGATTCCAAATTTCCATCTGTTTGAATTTGATACCTTTTGTTTTCTATTTTAAGATCATGCAAGTGGGGCCAAAACCAACTCTCAAGTAATTCAAACATCCCAGGCTGCCTACTGTGAGGAGCAGAGGTCCTATGCTCCTAGAGCAGGATCTGATAGCTAATTCTAACTCCTAGTTTTGAAAGTACTACAGAAGTACAGTGCTACAGATGAATATTGCCTACCTGTCCTGGGCTCTCACTATACCCAGGCTTACCCTAACTTGTCATGGAGTGGGACTCCTGGAAAATCATTGTCCTGCCCACTCAGTCTTCCACACACAGGAAGTAAGCAACAGTTCCCATCTTCTATTTCCTGGCCAAATGAAAGCTTAGAAGATCAAGAGCATTGGCCATAGAACAGTTGCTGCCTTTCCTCCCAAGAATTATAGAATCATTGAATACCTCAAGTTGGAAGGACCCATAAAGATCATCAAGTCCAACTCCCTACTCCTTGCAGGACTGTCTAAAGCTAAACCATGTGACTAAGTGTCATCCAGATGCCCTTGAACTCTGACAGGTTTGGTGCCATGACCACTTCCCTCGGGAGCTTGTGACTGACCACCCTCTCAGTGAAGAGCTTTTTCTTAATGTCCAGTCTGAAATTCCCCTGATGCAGCTTCATTCCATTTCCTTGTGTCCAGTCAACGGTCACCAGAGAGAGAAAATCAGCACCTTCCCTCCTCTGCCCCTCTTCTGTGTTGTCACCCCTCAGTCTTCTCTTCTCCAAGGTGAACAAATCAGTGACCTCAACCACTCCTCACAAATCTTGCCCTCAAAGCCTTACACCTCCTTGGTCTCCCTCTTCTGGACACACTCTAATAGTTTTATGTCCTGAGTGGGTTAGTCCGCAGATTCTCCACGGATACTATAACCGGAATTAGCTGAGGGAGATAGCTCTGGAGGCAGTACAGCTTTCCACAGGGTAGAGAGACCAGGAAACATCTCATTTTGTCAGCCAAAATCACTGCTTCTTAGCTAACCTGAAGGGAGTCAGAACAACAGATTTACTCAGAATCTTCTTGTTATAGCAAGAAAAGAGCCTCTTTTTTTACAATTAAGAATATCCAATCTTTCCTCAATTGATTGCTAGCACTGCTATTGGAAATGCATTGTATGGTACAAGAACATATAGTCAGTCCCTCAACATCTTTGTAATTTCAGTCCAACTAACAGTCACCAGCACTAAACAACATCTGAGCAAGGCCCTAATAGTACATTCATTAACAGAACAGGAGTCCATTCGGAAAGTGTAAAACATCTGAGATTTCTTAATTGTCTTTTGAAATTGGAACATAGTGTGTTATTTTTGTTGACATTTGTTGTGCTTCTAGTGAACAAATGGCTGGAAGGATACTAACAGGAAATTTTGTTCACAAGATAAGCAGCTGTTAGCCCCTAAAGCTCGAGAAGTTCATAAGGGCCAAAAAAAAATGTCTTTCTGTGTCTGATTTAATGAATAGTCAGCATTCCACATCAGCCAAAGGAAATGCTTTGGGGCCAGTTTTTACAGATGCAATCAAATCTTGTGTTTGTGTGAAGAAGGACAGAGCTTGCCCTTTGTTTGTGAAATAACAGTTTCAAAGGTTCTGCTTTCACCGCAAAAATCTTGAACTGTTGTCATTCCAAAAGGACTGAGACCTAGACTATTTTGTAATTTACTGTTTAATTTCTGGAAAGATGCTTGGTCCATAACATGTCATTATGTTCAGATTGGAAACTGATTATTTTCATGCACATTTCTTGAAAAGTGTCCTGCTCTGGCTTACAATAATCTACAAAGCATCTGACAGAGAACTGCTTCAGTCTTTTGGTCTTCTGTTTGTGGCCCACAGACACTACAGCTTTCAGGTAAGCTCACAAAGGAGAGAGTAACAAAAGCGTGTCAGTAGTAGACCGTATGATCCATTAGTAAGATTGTAAAATGGACATGCCTTCATCAAATTTATCAGTGCTGTGCAAGGAGCATCTATATATTCAGCTGATGTAGATGGCATAACCTCACTTACTACTGCTATGCTAATATACAGCAGCCAATGCTGTGGACCTGCTGAGTCGCTGGTAATTCTGGGAAAATTCCATGCTTCTTTGGAAATACCTGTTCTTGGAAAAGTGATGTTGGATTTTTTTATGTAAGGCATGTTAAAGGACTGTCCTTCATAGCAAGCAAGTAGTAAATTTAACTTCAGACTTTATAATTTCATATAAAAACATGAAAATAAGAATGAAAATTGAACAAGTTACTGCAAGTTCTCTATGATCTATTTGTAGAACAGTGGTGAAACTTTAGAGCCCTGAATTCCTTCCAGTGGAAAAACCAAGCTCTAAAGAGCTTGGCATTCATGAAATCTTAATCCAAAAGGGCCAGTGAAGTAGTAAGTTATGCTCCTTGCAGGAAGATTAACATAATGACTTCAAATCCTTCACAAGCCCAGTGAGAGAGAACATGGTAGGCCTTCAATCAAGCTGCTCTTTAGTTCTCTTCAACATATAAGAATATAAAATATAACACTTGTGATCAGCTAAACTTTGTAGTCTAACAATAGAGTCTGGCTCCTTTTCTGTATTTTCTCTTCCTGATTTCAGAGAGAATGAAGTTTTATTTGTGGTTTACATGAAATGTGTATTTAGATGCGCCTATGACCAAACCAATGTAACTGTGCATATGGAGTTCTCATCAAGCATAGGGCAGATTTATTTTCTCAAGAAAATAAAATGGCTTTAACTGCAATTATATACAAGCATTAGGTTATTAAATTTCAGAGTAATGAAGTATAGTAGGAAACAGCCTAGACAAGACAGAGTATGTGCAAAATGCCACACTAATTGCTTGCACAAACACTATCATTGATAAGCTGAGAATCTCCTCAAGCGTAATGCAACAATGGAGCAGAGGACCACACAGCTGCTCTGACCATGTTGCATATATGGGCCAGGGCTCTTTGTGCATTCAAGCTTCATTTTGGCCATGGCAGTTCCAAACTGACAGGCACTTGAGTATTCAGTTGCCTTGGATCAGAACAGATCCAGTAGGTCTAACCATTTCCTCTGGTTTCTCCATCACATGCATCCTCAGAAGGTGCATGTGCAGTTGATGTTAGAAATGACACTGTGAAAAGGGAATAAACACTTTTTCAGGAACGTCCTGGTCTCAACATGACAAAAGATGTTTTATTTTCTCTGTATCTAGCATGTTGTTTTCTTAATAGTGCCTGAAGTGCTTAGAAGTTGAAACAAGTTGTGACATTCATATACATTGGTTCCTGTCATCACATTTGAAAATATATTTTATCTGGAAAAAGTTGAATAATTTTATTTTCTTCTACTTCTGGTTTTGTTTGAGTTTTGTTGTTTGGTGGTTTTTTTAATAAAAAGCTCTTTTCAAAATGGAAATAGCTGTTTCAACTTTGGTTGAGCTTGAAAACTGTATTTTGTTGCTATAGAAGACATTCTTTAAATTTTGTTATATATGTATGTGTATGCATTTCATTAATGTGTATTTGTAGAGAAAAGCTTATATAAAATTTCATTAATTGAAAGTCACTGCAATGTTCCAGAAATATATTTAAATGTCTAGTCTACAGGAAATTTTAATTTCCCCTAGATCACATTCTAAATTAACCATCTGTATTTTTGAATGAGCACCCTTCAAGCCTGAACTGTTGCACTAGGTCATACCTCACTGAGCTTGGACAGAAATTGCATCTTTTTTTCATCCCTTTTTCCCTGACCTGGGCGTTTGTGCTACTTTCACTATTTTCCTCAGAGGCAGTAGCTGGTTAAAGTGAAGGGCTAAAAGCAGCCCTCTGAACTTAGCTGAGTGCCAGCACATGGTACAGCAATCTCACTGGAGCGAGTAGGCTCTGTGCTTTTATTTGTAACACCATTTTCATTTGTGGCTATACATGAAAAGTGCTGAGGGCTTTTCTGTGTATTAGCAGAAAGGATGAACTTCCCAAAGACTCCTGTGGCAGTGGTAAGACTCCCCGTTTGGTCAATGGGAAAATCCACCCTGGCCTGTCTCTGGGACCCAAGCACAAAACTGACCATATCACACTTAGCCAAGCTACTGTCGCAGGCTGCCTGCCAGTACTGCTGCAGAAAATGCTCAAGTTCAGCTTTCCAAGCTGTCCTTCAAGTTCATACAGACAGCTGCCAAGAAGCTTTTTTAAGCGACAGCAAGTCTGAGACTTACCGAGGCAGAAGGAGAAGGCAGCTGGTTTTAGTTATCAGAGATAATGTACATATCACCAGGTATTCACTGCTAGGCGTGGAGAGACCGACTGCCAGAGAGACAGGGGGAGCAGCTTTTATGGAGACACATCAGTGCTTGCTTTGCTATCGCTGTGCATATTTACCTGTGTTCTTGCCACCTTCCTTCTTCGCACAGGGAATCCAAAATATTTGTGAAGCAGCATGCTTCGGCCTACACTGAAACACTCACAGAAAGGCAACTTTCTCTCCTATTTAGTTATTTCTTCTCAAAAATCAAGCCGGTACTTTGTAGGGTAAATTTTCACTTCAGTTTGGCATCAGTTGTGTCACCACTCCATGGGCTATCACTAAGCTAACCCATACCATGCAACATCCTCAACTCTCCTTTCTCAGCAGACCTTGGTAAATACAGTTAACTAGATGACACTGTTTGCTCCAGCTCATGAATCATATAGACTGCAACTGCTTGTTAAGTCAACCACCTCAAAAGATTTCATTTTCCCCTTCCCCTAAGTGATTGGTTACACACAAGCAAAACACTGTCTGATGTTTTGATGTTTGCAGGCTACTTCCCCTTGCAACTTTGGCAACTCCTTCCCATGTAACCTATACAAATATGTGGTGTTCATTCATCTGGAATTAGAATAGGGAAGCAGTTGAAGCTGTGAGGCTCTTTGTGATGTAGTTAGAATTATGTAGTTAGAAATCCAGCTGCTCTCCTGCCTCTTCTATCCCTTTTCCCATTGCTCATAATTCAAATTCCTTTGGCTTCAATTTTCCACGCTCAACCTCAGCTCAAAAGTGATTACGTTGGACATCTGAGTAAAATCTGTTGAGCCATTTTTGAATGATTCAAGTGTGAAAAAACACTGCCATATGCTCTGACCCAGTATAAATAAACAGAGGGGAAAATTAGAGCCTTTTTTTTTTTCTGCAGAGGTCACAGAAGACAGTTTCTTAAGTTTTTTCAGCTTGATGCGGGAGTTTAAAATGGGAAATTATGGTACCCAGTGTAAAGTAGCAGGTCCCCAATGCAGCCTTGTATCCCTTACTCTTCTGCGGTTCTACAGCAGGGCTCTGAAATGTTACCTGTAAGTGCATGTGGGCAAACACATAAAGGGCATCATTCAACCTGTGCTGTCTGTGCTGACAGCAGCAGAATTTCAGTTTCCTCTCTGCTTGATGGAAGTTCAAACCCAAAGCAATGTGCTGTTTTTTGTTCCAAGTGAACTTTGTTCATCCAAACACAGTGTCTGAAGGGAAGACAGAGCAAGGACACTACCTGGCAAGGCCTCCCTCTCAAGGCCTATCTAGGGCTGTAGCCCCAGAGATCCAGAGGAAGTGCTTGATGACTAAAGAAAGGCAAGTTATATACATCTTTAAAAAAAAAAAGAAAAAGCCAAAAGGTCAAACCTGGAGAACTACAGGCTAATTGCTCTCACTTTCATGGTCCTTGGAGAGATAATTAAGCAGGGATTTACCAAGGGTAAATTATGCCTGACCCACCTGATTGCCTTCTGTGATCAGGATCTCAGTTTCTGGACAGAGGCAGAGCACTGCATGTCGTTTATCTTGACTTCAGCAAGGCTTTCAACATAGTCTTACACCATGTTCTTGTATCCAAGTTAGGATGTTATGGTTTGGATGGATGGACAACCATCCATCTAAAAATTCATTCACTCTCACAAGCGTAGGGGTTAATGGGCCTCACTTTATCTGTAAGCCAGTAACAAATGGAGTACTGTGGGGCTTTTCCTGAAACCTGTCCCACTGAACATCTTCGTCAATGGCCTGACTGCACTTTCATCCAACTTGTAAATGACACAAAATTGGGGGAAAATTGCTGATGTACCCAAGGTCAGGGCTGCTATTCATAGGGACTTAGATTGGAGGAAAGGGGCCAGCAGAAACCAGTTGAAATTCATTGAGGACAGATATCAAGTGACGCTGCTGGGGAGTAAGTTCTGGTGCAAGGACACAGGGTGGTCCCTGCCTGGCTGGGAGCAGCTCTATGGGAAGTGACCTGGTGGCCTTGGCAGGTACACACTGGGCATGAGCCCACACTGCGCCCTGGCTGCAGGGATGGCCAACAGCACCCTGCGAATTATTCACAGGGACACAGCCAGGACAGCAAGGGAAGGGTTTATCCTTCTCTACTCAGCATATCTCAGACCACATCTCAAAACACTTCACCCAGTTTTGACTTCCTGATATAAGAATGACATTAACAAACCAGAGCAAGTTCAGTGGAGGACCCTGAGCTGCTCAGGGCCTGGAGCACTTGCCTTGTGAGGAAAGCTGAGGGACCAAAGCTTGTTCAATTTGGACAAGAGATGGCTTTGGGGGTGCCTGGCAGTGGATGACCGCCTGTACCTGCAAGGAGGTCATCAAGGAAATGGAGCCAGGCTTTTCACAGCAGAGTGTGGGAGGACATGACATACGCTGAAACAAGAGAGGTTTGGGCTGGAAAAAGCAAAAGGACTGGAAAAAGGAAAAAAAAAATTCACTTTGAGGACAATCAAACATTGGAACAGGTTGAGCAGACAGTCTGTACAGTCTCTCTCCATCCTTGAAGACTTACAAGACCAGACAGGATAAAGCCCCGTACAACTTTGTCTGATCTCATAGGTGACCCTGCGTGTAACAGGAGGTTGGAACAGAGACCATCTGAGGTGTCTCCAGCCTGAATTATCCTAAGATCCTCTGCTGCATTCAAGTGCAAACACAGTCTGTCCCCCCAGGTCTGCTGGTGCAAATCAATACTGTAGCCTGAGGGTAGCATTACTGTGGCCAATGTGGTGTCAGGAGGCAGAGGTAGAAACCACAAGAGCAGTGTGACGTATGTTCCCCACACAGCCACTCGCCTTTCCCTTTAGTCTCTGCTACACTCCCATCTGTATTTTCCCAATATTTTTCTATCATGTGTCAAAAGCATTACAGAAAATTATTTCATAATTCACTGACAAGACCTGTTAATTTCGTAAGTGTAAGACTAGGATCCAGCTACTTTGAAACGGAAGAAAGGAGTGTTAGTATTTGTTTCAAGAAGAGGAATTTGAGCCAGAACCGTGATTATTTCTAAGACATCTTCCCCCAAGATCAGAAGGCGATAGCCTGCTTTGGTCCAGAGCAGATTCAATCAAATTCAGTGATACAAATCTCCCTTTTTTTTTTTTTTCTGGAGTCAGCAGTAATTAGTCTAAGAAATAATTTGGGACTTTGAGAGTATAAAACACTAAGTATCTTAGAACATGAGGGACACTGTTATTTTTACTTGAATACAAGGAGTTTTAATATGTGAGCAACTTATCATTTTCCAGACTCATTCAGAAACTCAGTGAAGTAATGGGGGTTTCCCATCCACTGCCAGCTGGCACTGAATCAGACTTTATGTGCTGTAGTGGAAGTAAGACTGGTAGGTTTGAGTCATATTTCAGTCATGACAATAGATCAGCTTGTACTAGAGAAGCAGTGGGTATGGTTATAAAGAAGATTAGTTCCCCGGCATATGAAGTGGAATGGATAATGAAAGACTGTAATAATGAAGGACTGTGAGAGAGCAAAAGGAAACCAAAGTTGCTGGACAACTGAGTGAATGTGATATAAGAAGGAGTCAGACAGTTTATGTTGGAAGCTGATGTGGATGAATGGCAATGGTAGATGGAAAAGCTATGATCTCCCGGTAGCAGGACAAGACCCTTTTCAGTAACTTGAATACAAATCTGGAGACTAAGTAAGAATTTACATGGCTAACAAGGAAAAGTAAGAACTTAAGTACTTAGGAATAGCATAGGATCAGTGGTTTAATCTTCAAAATTAACTAAAAAAATATTTCAATAAGAGGTATATTTGCAAATAGAAGTAACAAAACTTTTGATGTAACACAGCACAAAGTCATCTACAGCGTGTAGTAAGTTTTACTACTCTCATACAGTGCAAAATGTTATTGAGTCTTGTGGTGGTATGTGATGTAACGACTAGGTGATGTTAATCTTACCTACTTTTCCTTAGCCCAAGGGCATCACAGGACGGTTAATAGAGTGATAAAATCTCTGTAGCTTGGATAACAATTTGTTTTCTCTTAGTTTGTCTTTTAGAGTTATCCGTACTTAAACATAAGATGTTTTTATGATAAAAGCAAGAAAAGTGAAAGAAAAAAAGAATCTGAATGCACCCACAAGTGAAAAATATGTTTTATTTTTGCATTTGACAGTATAAAAAGAGGCTTACTCTTAAATTAACTTACTTTGGCATATAGGTCCTCCTTAATATCACTAGTCACGGTGTATTAACAATGAACACCAAGTAGCAAGATATTACAACTGAGAGAACAAAACCCTAACAGGAAAGATTCTATTACTTTAGAGTGTGTTGTTGCCAGACCTGTTTGAATACTTCTGAAAATGGAATTTTGACTTGGAAATTGAGACCTACATGCATGATTTGAAGTCTGAAAGTTATGGCTAGGAATGAGAAGAGTAAATTCAATTTGTTTACTGAATTGAAGCCTACAGAACTTAATCAGTGTCTCTGTCACATATAAATGAACTCCAGTGTGACAGGACTTGCAAACAGAATTGCAGTAAGGGTAATTGGATATGTTTTGTTTAGTGTCAGGATTCATACTGATCATTTTCTAATGTTATTCCTGACCCTGGTTTTGTTATGTTTTCCTTAGGTTTATAGCAGTGGAATGAGGCTGAGCTAGGAAAAGCTCAACAGAAAACCAGTTTCACCAAATCATGAAAAAATAGTCACAGAATTTGCCAGTATGCAGGACTTCAGATACCCCAAGAGGGAACAAGGATGGAATAAATGCTGCAGAGCTCCTGTCCTTTAGCACTTAGTTTGCTTTAAAGAATTTACTTATCACTCGTGTTGAAATGTGATATTAAAACTAAAATTCTATCTCCAGGGCATAAAACCTTAAGATATTTACTATTAAGAACAACTAGTCCTAAGCTTAGATTTTTGAAAGAAAAATGGAAAGTAATTTCAAAAAGAAGGAAAGACTTTGTGAACATTACTGAAAGCTACAACACTCCATTTAATTTTTGGTAAGGCTTTTCTGTACCTTCTTATACGGTGATAGACTCAGTGCATAAGTAGGTATGGTTGCTGAATAGATCTCCCATACAAGTGTGGTAAGGGGAAGGATGACAGTACACTTCATCTGGAGATAGCATTCCCCAAAAGCTTAAATACCCCTCTTAAAATTGTTCATCTCGCTTTCCTGTCCCCAGTTTTTCCTAAATGACAAATTTAGTTTTGTTACCTGATGCAGAAGGGTGAAACAGTCACTATTTTGTTCACCAGGAAGAAAAAATAGCACACAGTTCTGACTGAGGTGTATATAGGGTGGCCTTCAATATAGTCTGTGCATTATAGACTGGGATTTGAGCTTTTCACTGACACCATGAAGTGCTGGGGCCCGAGTTGGAGTTGACCTGTGAATGAGTCACACCTAGCAGAATGTCTTGTTTTTCTTACTGGCTTCATGTTCCAGAGGCAGAACCTGGCCCACCTGTATCTCTGTGGCTCTGCCCTCACCCAGGTGGTCATGGTTGGGGTGGTGGGCGAGGCCAGGAGCTGATATATTGGAATAGCTTCCTGTTGGGTGTGGCTTCTGTTGGGTCTGGTTGCATTTTGCTGAGCTCTCTGGGCGGTGTCTTTCCCTGTGAGGGGCCCCTGAGGGAGCCATCTCTGTCTGTTGTGTCCAGCAGGTGATGCTGGCACCACAGTGGGCAGTGGAGGAGCTGAGCCCACAGGAACCTATGGCAGGAGAGTGTGAAAGAAGACTTCTGAGGGGGTGTTGCTGAGTTCAGCATTGGCCTGTGTGATCAGACAACTGATGGCAGCATAAAATGATGATGGCTGAATCAGCACAACATACCACTTGGTTGCCTGTAGGTTCTTCAGGTAAGTGGCTTGTCAGTGTTTGAGACCCCCGGTGAACTGAGTGCATTAGGCAGGTCATTAGGATTGAGCTTATCCTACTCCTGTGCTCCTCAAGTCCTCTTATTCTCCTGCCTATTTGTTTCCAGATGCAGAGATAGAAACACAGAAATGCTGAGCCAGGTAAGTGCAAAGTGATCTCAGGGCAATGTAGCTAGAGCTATTTTACGTATGAAGGAATGCATATCTATATTCTTAATCACATGTTGCTTTACGTTGGTCAGTTCCATTAGGAAAACACAAAAATAGTGTAAACTTTACAAAGTAAGTACACAATTTTGAAGGCCATCAAATGAAAGGAGAATTTAGTACTGAATGAGTATTTTCCTAGAAAACAGGTTTACTTGTCTAGAAGTGTCCTGGGTGCCAAAATCTCATTTGTAAAAGATGAATGACTCTGCAGGAAAACGAAGGACTGTGCGGACCATGCATTTCCCTTAAGCTATTACAATGCTTGACTCAATGGCTTGTTAATTTAAGAGACTTCCAGCAGGCACTGGGGCACACTGTATACTGTTTATGTTTTAAGAAAACATAGGCTATTTTGATTTAAAGCTCTCTAAGTTTCTCCTTTAAGCAAAAATACATACTTAAGATTAATTCTATGGAAGAAAAAATAAATCCCCCTTCAATTAATCAGAAAGCACTGTGAGTAGAGTTAGATAACATTATAGTCAGGTAAGTAGTAGCATTCAATTTCCCTGTTTCACCATCTGATTTCTAACTTCACTCCATATGTGCAAAGCTAAAAACTTTAGAAGGGCAGAAGGTCACCATTGCTTCAGATAATTGGTATTTTAAATATGTTGGAAATACCATGAGCACTGGCAGGAAGCCATTAGCTGCAGACAAGGAAGGAAAATTTGTCTTCTCAGATTTATAATGAAAAGTCCATGCATTATACTAAACCCCTGGAAAGGAAGAGTCTTTAGAGAGCAATTCAGTTCCTCAAAGTTTCACGTTTTCATCAGAATATTCCACTGCTTTGTGTATCTTAAACAGCTATTTGTACAAAAGAAACTATAGCCAACAGGAACAGGGTTCATACTGCATGAAAGCTGACTTCATACTTCTCAGAATAAACATGAACTTAAAGCCCTACCTTTGAATGGTGTTTGCATTAGGTCTTGGGTTTGGGTTTTGGTTTATTTTGTGTGAATTGTGTAACACTTGTCATTTCTCCATTTAGCAGCACAAAATTTTGCTTTAGGTTCATAAGCCCAAAAAGGCTTCTTCGATTTTGTCTAATGGTTAAGGGACAATATTAAAACCTGTAGCTGCTCTATCAAAGGGTACCATGACAAAACCTCTGAAGTACACTATGCCACACCAAGATTCTTTTCCACAAAATTAAAAAGCAAATAAAGCTAAACCTTTTGGCATGCAGTGCAGCGCAAAGCCTGGCATTTGAGTCCAGGTGAGGAGAAGGAGTATGCACAAAGGCCCACACATAGGACATATCAGCAGGTCATATTAAATAATTTTTTTATGTAATAATTTCTGGATGATGTCTAAGGTAGCCTGACTGAAGAAAATAGGAATTCCTGCACTCATTTAGTCTGAAATGAAAGTTTTGCACACATGAATGAGACTTGTTCCCTCTCCAACAAGTCGCATCTCTTTAGTTTTACTCTGCGGAGATCCCATCAACTTTAGTTGAATGGAGTGGAAAAATTCAGCAGCATGAACTTTTAAAAATTCAACATAGCTCCTGCTAGTCCATTTTTAATTCACTGCTGCTTTCATGAAAATGGTACTTTCATTTATCCCATATAATTAATTTGAACTAATATTGCTTGGACAGTTCTTAGAAATGTGATATTAGTGTTGGCAGAGTTTCCCCTATTGTCTGCCATGTTCTTTAAAACAATGCCAAGCCACAAGCTAGGTCATCACTGCTTTTATAGACTCAAGTAAAGCTAGCTAGCAGTAGTATGCTTTTGGCAGTTTTAGAATTGCTATTTTAAAGCTCCTTTGCTTGGAGCTATCTAGTCTCAGGGGTTACAAAAGGAATCCTAGACTTTCCAATATAGCATCCCAGACAAGGATGTACTCTGAATTTTCAGTAACTGAGAATAGCCATAGGATTAGACCATCATTTGATACTGTGTTTGGATAAGACCCTCAATTTAGATGTTATTCATATCAGATGTTTATTTTAAAGGGAAGCATATTTAGGGTTTTAGTAGCTCAAGCCAGATGCCACGTCAGCTTTCTCCATGCTATACATAGCCACCATCTGGCTCAGTGCAAACACCCAAGGTTACAAACTGCAGCTCTTGGTGGCACCAACGGAGCTTAGCATGGTTTCAAGCAGGTGCGAATTCAACTTGAGCTGCAGCTAGGTCACTGCAGGTCTAGCACTAGATAGAGCAGATCATAGGTTGCCATTACCTAATGCATGACATTGAGGCTAGCATCAGCTGAAGATCAGACATTTGTTCTCTATTTGTCTGCATTTATCGAAATTATGGACTGAAGAGCTTTAAACGGGCTATCATCTTATTTAAATTAGACTATGGGGCCCATTTTCTAACATCCATATACTGAGTCAGCTTACTCCTGAGCAGGGCCTTGCCAGTCAGGTCTCTAGAGAAACAGCCTAGTGTGTATAAGAACTGTTACAAGAAACTTCATAAGGACAAGAAACTCCATGTAGATGAAAATATTTCATGTTGGGCAACTTAATCAGTATTCATTAATTGTGTTCACTGTTGACCTCCAAGATTGATCCAGAATATATTGAATGAATCTTTTAGATGAGGTGTTGAGACTTGAAATGCTCAGAGCTTTGCCTTTTAGGGTAGTTTTTAGACTACTATTCAATACATCTAGACAGCTCTGACATTAATAAGTGATACCAAATATTTTATGCAGCAAATAAAGATTAACTGTAGATGCAAAATGTACAGCAGCTTGCACATTAATGCCTTCTTTGCAGAAGCCACGATGTACTGTCCTTAGAAAGGGGTACATAGCCTATTTCTATTTCACATGTGGCAGCAACTTCCAGCCAGACCCTACAGAACAATGACTTAATTAGGTTATTAGGTAGACAGCCTGCATGACCGTATTTATCACATTTTCTTACTCTGTTTGCAAGGATAACTAATTAGAAACAGCTCATCCAAACATTTTAGAAAAGAGCTTAACACAACACCTGCTGTGCACAGTTTGTGTGCAGCATAGAAAAACAGCGCAGAACTGCACAGAGGAGAAAGCCAAAGTGTGGCTAATGAGTGACCCTGCATTTGCAGAGTAACAGAGCTTTTGGCATTTCAGGCATACTGAGGAAAGTGGAGACTAACAATTTTGAAATTATCTATTTTATAGCAAAAAACAAAACAAAACAGCAGTTTGCCTTTTATTTGTGTTCTGCTCTGCATTGTGATGTAAAACTGAAGCAAATGAAGAAGAGGGAGAATTTGTAATATCCTTACAGAGACATTTGTAAGGGGCCATCTTCACGGCTGCCAGGACAGAAAATGGTGTAACAGTTCTGCAGGGTTATACCAAAGGTATGACCAGTCAAACAGCTAATACTTAGGAAAAAGAGAACCTATGTTGTGTATCATTCCCAGAACACCTTCCCATCCTGTAGCCATTTGCAGTTTTTTGGCTTCCAGAAGCAGATGTCACAGGCTTTCTATATGATAACCCTTGATGGATAATCTTCTATGAATGTTTCATTGCTTTTTGAAAGTATGTACAATGCCAGTATCCACAGCAGTCCTTGGCGAGGGATTTCTTTCAACAGTTTAACTTTACGCTGGATGAGAGCTACTTCCTTTTCCTTTTATTTGGAACCTCCACACTTCTCATTTGGCACAATGACCCACTCTTTTTTTTCTTGGAAGAACTGTCAAACAGCCATTCCCCCCTCACCATCTCCAGCCTGCTCATCATTTTGTAGCACTCAGTTGTATCTCTCTCTGATTATCTCTTTTGCAAACTGAAGAGTCCTGGTCTTAGTAGGGAAGCTCTTCCATACCTCGCTGGCTTTCACTAGACCTCTTCTTGTTTTGTTTCATCCTTTTTGAGTTGACAAAGCAGAACTGCACACCATATTCATGATCGGGGTGTGCCATGGACATATTCAGTGACATACTGATATAGTCTGTCTTCTATATCTTTCCTAATAACTCTCAACACTATCCTTGTTTTCTGAATGCTATTGAGCTGATGTATCCACACATTAACTAAATTCTCGTTTGTGAGTTGTTATAGTTTGTTCAGAATTCATCAGTCAATATTTAAATAGGGAGTGCATATTTCCATGAACACTACTTAATATTGATCTACAACTGAATTTCATCCATCATTTGAAATTCCAATCACTCCGTCTGGTAAGGGCTATGTGAGTTCATTCTTCCTATCCTGAAGTCCTCCCTCCATAGTTAATTTTAACCTTTTTCTTCTGCCCTTGTATATTAACTATTTAATTATCTATGGAATGATCATCCCTTTTATGCAAAGGCTGCCTCATTTCCTTTAGAGCTTTCTGGAAATTCAGAAGACTAAATCTGCCACGTACCTGACTGCACCTTCAAAAAGTTCCAGGAGATTTAGGATACGTGACTTCCTTTAAAAAAAAAAAAAAAGTTGATCCTCTGAAGTGTGTCATGTATCTATATGCGCACTAATTCTTCTACTGGTTCTACAAACAGAACTCTGCAGCAACAGCCAACTTGCTGACTGAGTTTCCTGAATCTCCCCTGGAATTTTTAGCAAAAGCATCAAGGAAGTTTATCCAGATAATTTTAACATGTTAGGAAAAATCTGCATGCTAGCCAAAACAAATGAAGATATTTATAGGTTTCTTGCTGAAATCTTCTAAAGGTTGTATTCAGGAAAACAATGCACTAGCATACAAAGTCTTCTGCATTGTCCTTTATTCACAGTAATACTAGAAGCAGAAGGAGAAAATGAAGAAAAAGCTGATAGAAAGGGGATAAAAGACTCTCAGAGGCCAATACATGGTTCAAGGGGGTCTGTCTTTACCTATAGCAATCATTATAAGCACATTAGATAAGTATGTTCCTCCAGAATCAGTATTTTCTAAAAAGTTATATCATCTGGGAATGACAGCTCCTACATTATCTCACTTTCTCACTGTGAGAAAAAAAGAATCATTATAATGCTTGAGCACATGGGGATCCTGTGATGCCCCTGACCCAAGGAGGGATGCAAGGCACCATAAAGTGGTAACTGACTGATAAAGCAGATAAATTTCATCTTGTATTACAAATATAATACTAGAAAACAAAGCATTGAGGGTAGATTGTCAGAGGTCACAAGATCCTACCACCCCTGATCAGGTGGTATTTCAGATGTTTCAGTACCCTGTGAACTGGCTTTGGGAATATTTGCAAAAATGCTGGCCAAACACCGCAAGAACTTTTCAGGGCACCCTGTTTTGAAAAGAGAATTATTGCATGTCTACACATTTTTTTAAAGCATAGCCACTCGAAGATCCTCCTCATTACTTAAATATTTCAATTACAATATTAGTTGTTGCCACTGACAAATTGGAAATACTACAACATAAAATGACATATTTTATGTTATCTCAGACTAATCAGCACAAACCCATAAAGTGTGATTGCAATTTGAAAAGAGACCTATACATTTTGAAATTTGCATTCATAGAATCATAGAATTGTCAGGGTTGGAAGGGACCTCAAAGATCATGTAGTTCCAACCCCCCTGCCATGGGCAGGGACACCTCCCACTAGATCAGGTTGCTCAAAGCCCCATCCAGCCTGGCCTTAAAAAATTCCACGGATGGGGCTTCCACCACCTCTCTGGGCAACCTGTTCCAGTGTCTCATCACCCCCATGGTGAAGAACTTCTTCCTAATGTCTATCTGAATCTACCCACCTCTAGTTTTGATCCATTCCCCCCAGTTCTACCACTGCCTGACATCCTAAAAAGTCCCTCACCAGCTTTCTTGTAGGCCCCCTTAAGATACTGGAAGGCCACAATAAGATCTCCTTGGAGCCTTCTCTTCTCCAGACTGAATAACCCCAATTCCCTCAGTCTGTCTTCATAGGAGAGGTGCTCCAGCCCTCTGATCATCCTTGTGGCCCTTCTCTGGGTGCATTCCAACACGTCTGTATCTTTCTTGTAACAGGGGCTCCAGAACAGGACGCAGTACTCCAGGAGGGGTCTCATGAGAGTGGAGGGGGAGAATCACCTCCCTCAACCTGCTGCTGCAAAAAATGAATGTCAAGTGACTTCAGTGTTGCAGGGGTAGTTGATCAGTGGGGCATGACTACATAAACTGTGGTGTGTAACTAATACATAACTAACTCTCACCTTTCAGTAGGATTTACAGTGCGGAATAGAAGCATTAATCTCATCAAGGTCTTTGTTTTACTCCTCTGATAGGCTGAAACATTGAATATCTGCTGTTGTTGTGGGAATTAATATGGTCAGGGACAAACTGCCAAATGTAAAAAGATTTCCAGGCAATCTAAATAAATCACCTCACCAGATGAAGATCTAACCATTACTGTTACCCACTGGTCACTTAAGCTCCTGACTCTGAAACAATTGTGTGCATATTCATCTTCTAAACTACAGTGAAAAATGTCAGAAGAAAAATATTTCATTAATAGTGGTAATTTTCTAAAGCATGGTTTAAAATCTTCCTGAACGATCTAAGAGCAGCTATGGAGTTATGGCCAAAGAGAACTAGATGTTACACGCTGAGGGTTTGCACTGCATGTATGCAAGAACTTCTCTTGCTTTGTGTGTGGTCACAGTTTGACTAATGCTGATAAAGCATCTCTTTGGACAAGCAAATGGAAAAAAATCTGTCAAATTCTATTAAAAAGACACGTCTTCCTGCTCAGTGAGTCTCTGAGCCACAAAATGCTGGAGGCTGGGAGAGCGTTTAGAAGACATGTCACTACATAATGGCCCCATTCTTGTACTCTCCCTATGTCTGCTGTGAGCTATTGGTTTGCCCTTAAGCATGGGAACCAGTCCCCCCAGAATACCAAATGAGGGTACAGAAACACTAAAAGGAAGAAGTAGAGATAACAAGCTCAGGATTTTTCCTGAGTAATCCCACAGGAGTTGAGTGGAAAAAGGGTGGGGCGAAGGATTAAAGAAGAGGTACTTAGCTGACATCTCCAGCAGTGCCCATGGCTCCATGAAAATGTCTGAGGAACCAGTGACTGCTTGCCAGAGTGCTCTATTTGCAGACATGACAGGACAAGGGAACAGAAATAGGATCTGCAGCTGCTGAGGTGCCCCTGCTTTTTTCCACTGAAGTGGGTGGTCAGCCCAGTTGGGTCAAGGAGAGCATAGATTAGGATGTCTTGGGACTTGGTGGGCATGAGAAAGGGGCAGGTGTCCAAAAAAAACGAGGAGGACAATTGTAGCCAGAACCTCAGCAACAGTTCTTGGAGTCAGAGGAAAGACTACAGCCTGAGGCACTCAGTACATGGTACAGCAGGATTTCCCTACCACCTACAGTGCCATGAATCAGACAGCACAGTCATGCCTGTCACTCTACGGTTGAGTTTTCAACTTAGATCTCCATTAAGTAGTGCTTTGATCTAAACCAGGGTGGCTGTTCTTACATTTACTAGCTAATACATTCCATGGCAAAGCCATAAAAACCATGGTCTGAGTACTAATTCTTGGAAATTAAGCTAATTCTCAAAAAAGCTAATCCTATGCAATGCATCAGAAATCCATACTCAAGATGCTACCACTGTGCTGTAGTGCACGTTATGAACCCAGAGCAGTGTTCCATAGCTCCAGGTTTTGGCCAAACACAATTTTTCCCACAACCTCCAGCTCTCTTAAGTTCAGCTAGAGATGCATGAATGCTACTATATAATAATGCCAAAGTTCAAAAAGGCCAAAGAATTATCTTTTCAGAGAAAAGTGTGACATGTTTTTGCAGCATGTATTACATATTACAGCTGTTTGATCTGTAGAAAAATATATATCAGACAGGTCATATTCTAGCACCACAAATCAAATAATGAGAAAGTTTTGTTTAATAACCTTGAAAAAAATGTCCAAGATAATGTTCTGTACTATATAACGCCTTTTCCAGTCACAGAGGACATAAGGAAGCTGTTCTGAAAGCACTTGGTTACAGTATGTCAAGAAATGCAGGGGGTATATTTCTGGTGCCTAAATTGTGATATATGGGATATTTGTGGTAGCTGTAAAGCTATCTTACGGTTTCTGTGGTTCGGCACTCAGTTAAAATTATTTCTGTTAAAATTCTCCCTGTAATGGTACTCCCGTGTTTCTCAGGTATTGTGAAGGTTGCGTCATTAATATTCGTAGAGAATATCTGGATTTCTTAACACAAAACCATTGAAACAGTAGGTACTATTTTATCCCAATTCTTTGCTATTAAACATAACACGAAGAGATCAAAATACCTTTTACTATACTATAGAGCTTTCTCTTCCTTACTTGAAAGGGACAATACTGCCATAATTTATTTTTAGAAATAGGACTGCATTTGTTTTAGCTTTGTCTGTTTTGCCTTCATTCTGACAGCATTGTTTCCTGAGTTCATCCCCTTTTTGGTCAGTAGGCATCTGCATTTACATGGCAACACTATCAGAAGCAGTAAGAAGTTACACTTTGAGAACTCTGCTGTAGATGGATGAGTGCTTAGCTCTGCCCTTAGCGGCAAATGATAGAATTAGCTGATTCTTCAGTATATTGGTGAGAAATGCTTTGAGCTGGCTGGCTGAAGCTCAATCTTAATTTAGGTCTCTATATTTTTATTTAACATAACCCTCCTGATAGGCTGAAAAGAACAGCTAAAATAATATTGCCTCTCCAACATTACCAAAACTGTCATTTTCAGGAAATGACATAAAATAGAGAGGAATTCAAATTAAAATTCAGTCTGAGTAGCTGCAAACATTGCAACTGTTCAGAGTTCAGAATCCCTACTTGGCATTATCTGTTATCTTTGACCCTGAATATATGAGTTGGGCTAAATGCATGCATCTGAGAACCACATCAATTTGGAGATCACCTCTCGTATTTCTCCTCTCCCTCAACTGAGACCTAGTGCTCATTCCCTCTGACTTCCAATCTGAATTCTGTCCATGTCACTGCAGCTGTGGTGTGTCTCTCACTGAGAAGCCTGACCACCTATCCAGGGTGCAGAGAAACAGATGTGTAAGATGGGAGCTGCTACAGGCATTGGACCATATGATCATTCTCAGCCAGTGGCTCATATGAGCTCATTTTCCTTCTCCTCACGAATAAAGAGTGCTTTGTTTGTACTGCAGAATCAAAGACTACATGTAGACGGTTCCCATGGTATAGTGGGTTTACAGAAACTTGGCAGGAAGATAAGTCAGTGCCAAATACGCTGTGTAGCTCCAACCAGCCTGCACCCTGGTCTGCATCCCACAGCCATCTACTACTGCAAACCAGGAAGACTAGTGAAATTTTCTTTCAAAGTGGAGGAGCATGGAAGGGAGCCCAGATCTACCTGTCTGCTCTGTGGGGACCTAATCAGCAGGAAAAAAGGACCTGGAAAAATGCCCGGTGCCCTGAGACAGCAAGCCCTCTTCCCCCAGGCCCTGCCACCCCACTGCTCTCCTCTGTCTGCCATGTTGTCCTGGCTTCGCAGCTAGTTCTTCTCTCCTGGACTCACCCCCATTTCTCATCACTAGAGCAGGGAATTAAGATCTCTTTTTTGGCTGGTGTCTGACGTGGACAGCCCTTTTCAAACAGCATTCATTCTTTGCTCTGTGCAAACACAGTGCTTAATTGATTTTGTAAACGGTGCAGCCTGCTTTTCCAAGGGTTATAGCAGACTGTGAAGTTTGCAATTTGCACTAAAACTTAGTGGAAAAAGGAAAAATGATTCATTATTCTCAGGCCTTGAAGAGTTTCTGGACTGGATGGCAAGAGCAGCCTGTGCTGACAGGAGCGAGCATTGCCAACTGTATGTGGTGAAAGACGAGGAGTTGTCCCATGCCGAGAAGCAGGGACCGCTTCTCTTCCCAAGGATATACTTGTGCGTTAGTGAGCAGCAGCTTCTGTTAAAAGAAAACATATTACAGAAGTACGTGATCGTAACTGAGAATAGGGACTGTTACTAATCATCCCTAAATGCAAAAGCATTGCAAACTGTTTGATACAAACTGCCACATGTGGGTAGGACAGGACTCTGCAGTCTGAAATCACAGACCCATATTTTAAGGCAGAAGCTGCTTTTTTCTTTATGCTAACCAAATGTTGATAGCAATCCCTTGACAGAGGCTTTGGAGTCTTGACTTTCTGAAGATGGAGAGGCTGACAGTTATTTTTCACTTCAGAAATTAAAGGCAGGGTACTCATCAGTTCTGAGAGCACGTTAGATATGCTAACCCAAACCCCTAGTTTATTTCTGGCTTCTCAGCTTCAAGTTGCATTTCACTGCTGACTTCCACATGGCAGCACAATGATTGCATTCAGATTTGGAGCCTCGAGAATAAGTACCTCCTAGTGGTCTTTTAATGAGAAATTGATAGAAAACTTCAGTTGCAGAGAGCTTGCGTGCATTGTCTTAAGCAGGTAAATGCCTTTATAAGCCCTTGTTTATATATAAGTTTATAAGCCCTTGAGAAGAAATAAAAAATCTTTTACACATGTTTTGTTCCTTTTTAGCAAGCATCTTGATACTTTGGATTACTGATAGGTATTTCAGTTTTTCCTGTTAATTATTTCATTAAAACTGAGTGAACAGAGAGGGAGAGCTGACAGCAAGTTGTCAGTATGAGAAGATACTGGAGAAATAATGACATAAACTGTTTCCCCTTTGATGAAAGCTTTAATATGTGAGTGAAGTTTGAAGAGGTGGGACATCAGTGCTTATATTCTTTTATTTTTTTGCTATCTTTTTCCCTAGTTTAGAATATTAACCAATGATGCATAGATGTTGAAACCACCTTCGTCTGCAGAAGACCTGTCCTTGCTCCTCATAATATGTTGTCTTCTTTATACACTTCCAGTATATTTTAAAAGTATATCATTATAATATATATTTTATAATATAGCTATTATAAAAAGGCAAAGCTTTGTCCAGAAGGCTTATAGTGGTGCTAGGTTCTCCATCCTTTCCTCTTTTATTTGAATCTGTATCCCTTTGTATATCAGTTTGGAGTCAACAGGACACTGCACCATTACCCTTCCTGAGGGCTGCTTCCTTTATTTTTCTGATGGAGCCACAATTGCCACAAGTCAGTAAACTGCTGTAACAAGCTCCTAATATTTACATTTCTTTAATAATAAACTTAATACCACATATGAAGTCTTCTTAACTTTTAAAGTTGATCTGGGCAGGAAACCAGGTCTGGTTCCTCTTACTACTATGCAGCACAGGGTGACAAAGTAAGTCCTCTTTTTTCTCTGGAGTGTAAGCAAAGAACATTTAATTTGGTTTTTTCGGTTGGTTGGTTGTTTTTTAATGTTACATCATAATACAAATGAGGAATTTCTTTAAAATATTGAGGGAAGTGAATCAGTGAATTGTGACAGTGAATTGTGAATCAGTGAATTTGACAATACACCTGAACAGTAAGCATACAAAAGCAGAACAGATGGTAAAATCAGTTATAGATGGCTCTGCTTTGTTTTTTCTAACTCTGCTTCCATATACATATATTTTGGTCTGACTGTACCAGTATGCACATGAAATGAGTTAGTAGCCACTGTAATGGAAGCTGAGTGCAATACTGTCCCTAAACCAGGACAATCTGTTTTCATCAGTGCACATCTATAGAGAGAGGAGAAGAACACTTTCCTAGAGGATGAAACAAAGTAATAAAGCAGAGCAAACCCCTGGAGCACAGCATCACTTGTTGCATCATAAATAGTCTTTAATAGCCAGAGCAGTTATCCTTAGGGTATTCAGCCCGCTGAGCTTGAAGACAGGGATGAAGACCAGAATAATCCCCTCATAATCCAGGAAGTGGTGTCAGTGACCTGTTACACCAACTGGACATG
>VZZY01022508.1:6602-24971 GCA_013400335.1 Eurystomus gularis
ATATTTATGGCTGGCGTTATCTCGCTTCCGTCTTCCTGGAGGATTTATGCAGAATAGATTTATGGGAAATTGAGTTTTTTGCTCACTGTTTTAATAAGGCAGAAAAATCATGTGGTCGGTTCACCACATGCAGACACTCTTTTGGTGATGATTAGCCATATCTACAATAACAGTTTGTTAATATTTAAGCTATAAAGAGACCACCTTCCATAAACAATTTAATTGAAAAATTTTGAAGTCTTTTGTATACATGATTATTTTTAGTATTAAAAATGATACTAAAAAAAAAAAACATTTTGGAGTAAATGCCTCCTCAATGTAAGAATTCCTTATAAAATATTGAAATGTCACTGTGTGTAATATTATTTTAAATGGTAACATAGAATCAGGAAGACCATTTTCTTATTAACATTTACGTGTTATATCTCTGTTACTGTTGCCATCACATAGAGAAAGAGATATTCAATAGTAGCAGACAATAGCTATGATATACTAAGAAAGTATAGTATCATAGGATGCTTTGGCTTGGAGGGGACCTTTCAAGGTCATCTAGTCCAACCCCGTGCAGTGAGCAGGGATATCTTTAACTAGATCAGGTTGCTCAGAGCTCCATCCCACCTGACCTTGAATGTTTCCAGGGATGGAGCATCTATCACCTCTCAGCCCCTAGTCCATCTATATTATTTCTCCATCTGCATAAAAGTTCTGGTCCCATGGAAAAACTGTGAGCATAAAGGCACCTTTATAGTGTAACTAAGTTAATTAAATATAAAGAACATATAGTAAAGTCTGATTGTCCCACTTAATACTGAAGGACTCCTAAGACACTTTGATTGGAAATATATCGCCCACAGAAACAATCCTGCTAGGGAAGAGCTAACCCATTAGGAGAAAAGTAGAACCTTGGAAACAAAAAGATAGACATTTCATTGTTTAAATGACCTTATCATCCCAATCAAGAAGTGCTGAAATATGAAAAAAAAAAATAAAAATTGAGAAGGAAATGTTATTTAAAGCCCTTAAGGAATGAGGTACAAGGTAATACATTTCATCAGAACTATGTAAATGTATTCTGAATGTTCTTCCAGAAAAAAAACCCCACACTTTTTTTGAAAAGAAAATTCTTCTGCTATAAATTCGTCATAAGAGTTGAGTAATTAGACTAATATCATGACAAGGGCTTCAGGTGTCAGGATTTCCTGCAAAGGAAATTATTTTAACCTCAACCCAGAAATCAGAGATTCTGATGGGAGACTGCGAAAGCTTGGTCATTAAAAGAGGATTCAGATAAAACTGTTTCCGAAACCTAATGCAAATTCTCTAATGAAATGGCAAAGCTATCTTTCCTTTAGAATGTGTTTCTGACAAAGTTCCGTACTTGAGGTTAATGGTGTGTCTACCTGGTTGGAGTCTGAAAAAATGAGAAGCTGGCTGAGGACATGATAAATGAAAATAGGAAACAAGAAGTAGAATAATTATAAATGCCTGCATGTTGGCAGAACTGCTAAATAGTAACATTTAAATGAAAGAAAGCCTCTGTATGTAGTTATATACTGTCCATAACAAACCCTGCTGTAGTCAGTTGAAGCCTTGCCTCTTGATTTCGGAAGACAGTGGAAAAATCAAGAGGAAATTTGCTTTCAGTGTAGTTATAAGATGGTGGTAGATATGCAGTGTAGGGCATTGAAGTATAGCAGAGAACCACTCTAGGAATTTGTCTGCCATTTAGATGGCACGTAGCATGTGTGCCATCTTATTATTATATTAATATATCATTATTATATACTTATATTTTTGGAATACATTCATGTTGAGACTACTTGAAGTTTCTAAAGTTTCTAAATTTCAGGGAAATTAATCACATGTTTGTTATAATCTCTTTCCTGCAAAGAAGTGCCCTAATTTCTGTAAGAAAGCAATGTGATAAAGTATGCTTTACTTGCATCCTTGCAAGTAAATGTAAAGTAAAGCAAGTAAATGCTTTACTTGCTTCCTTGCAAGAACTGGTTCCTACCAGCTAATAAAACTGCTATAGGTACCAATGACTATACTGCTACCTGCCTTCATGAAGACACTTAGGAAAGGGGAGCGTCCTTATGGGACATTACCACAATCTTTCTGCTACCCAATTCTTACTGGGTGGAGCAAAATAAGTAATTCACATTTTTAGGAATCCCTTGTCTCTTGATCTGTAGGGAAACAAGCCCTTTTAACATTATTTGCAGCAAAAGGTGACTTTTTTGAACTTATGCTAAGGAATAGTTAGTGTACAAAAGGTTTCCCCAGACAGTTTGAAACTGTTTCTCCAAAGACTGTGAGGAACATAGGTTTGAACTTAATGACTCATAGCACGGAAGCATGGGGAAAACCAGAAAGAATGGGAAAAGTTTTTGTGAGTGGCCTCTGAAAGATTAGTTTCTATGTTATAAATGTTATTCTGCTGTTCTGTCATACACACTGTTAAAGAAGGTATTAATCCTAAAACATGGTTTGGGTATAAGGTGTCAGCATTATTGTTTTTTATTCTTAAGTCTGGATCTGCTAAATTGACTTCAGTAGCTATTTATTATGTGGATTAATAACTGAAAATGAAAAATTTCCTTTTTCCTTCCCTGTCAAAGACATTTGGATAGTGGAAATACATAATCCGAAACTGTTATGAAACTGATATGGTGTAGTGATTAGAGAGATGCTAGGACAAAGGTTGGACTTGATGACCCTGGAGGTCCTTTCCAACCATAATGATTCTGTGATTCTGTGTTTTCATGGCACTTTTATGTCATATTCTAAAATCCTGCAGAAGAGCCATGTAATGGCTCAGTTTCCCCATTCTCAATGTTTGTCATACTATATCAGCTGTCCCAATTATGCTGTTGTTTCTGCCTACAAACATTGGCTGACATATCCCCAAGCCGTCATGGTTTCCGTGCTACTCCTACCATTCTTCGGTTATGTGTATTTAGTGGCTTTATACAAAGTATCAGTCTCTTCTTTCTCTGCTTCCCCTCCAAAGAGGACAGAAAAAAATGTAATGAAAACCTTATGATACAATTGTTACCTGGGATAGAATGAGATATGTCTGTTATGTTAATATGCCCTGTATTTCCAAGATTGTTTTCAAATCTAGCCCATTCCTGCTTATTTTAAGAATATTCTACATGTCAGTCTTTCCTTACATATCCAGGTTCTGCCAATTTGTCACACTTACTTTATCTGCAGGTTGTCTGTTATGTCAGCCTACAAAATAACATGTACAATACTGGTTTATATATAGTAATGCAGTAATGCATTGAAAAAGTATACTGGCTGTAAAATAAAATAATTGTATGTGAGCAAGATAGCTTTCAGCTGGTATTGAAAAAAGAAAATGCCAGTGTTTTTATTATATTTCTGCTGAAGATGTGATGTGTGCATATAAGTTACATTCTGATTTTAAATCTCTTGACGAAAAGTCAGTTCTTCTTTTTTTTACAAGTGAATATCTGTAGGAATTGTAATCAGACGGAGCACAATTGCAGCACTGTGAAGTTATAGCCTGAACATTCCTCCAGTTCCTGCTTAATCCCCACAACAAGAGGGGCCATACAGGTTCCTGGGGACTTGATCACAGGCACGTCTTTTTGCAGGAAGCTTTAAATTGTTGTAAGAATAGCAGACTTCTGTTGGCTAGTTTGCAGACCTAATATGACTGTGGATTGCAACTACATTGAAGATTTCAACATAGAACAGTGCAAGAATTAATCTAAATGACAAAAGCAGTCTCCATTTTTGTTAATTTAGAAAAAATGCAAGCAAAATATAACCACAAATATTGCCTTTCTCTTAACATTCTTAGTGCAGGGAACAATAAAATTGTGTATTTAGAAAATGCAGTGTTACTGCAAATACATGGTGTTTAGCTAATTGTAGATGTCTTGTGAGGTGGTGTAATTTTCCAAATCAATATCCAATTATATATTTTTACTCACACTAATGACAAGATCAAGAGAGCTGAAAGATTTTTTCAGTATAAAGTGGGAGAGTGAGTATAAAATATGGTTGCTTGCCAGTGGGTAGCTTACTTTCAATCCCAGCTGGAGGGAACAGTGAAATAATGCAATTCCAAATGCCCTTTTGCTAGGTTTTCTATTTCTTTTTGCTGTCTATCCTTAGCTGGATGTGTGGTAGTAATGCAAATTCAGCTATTACTTTCTATACTTGCATCATTAAAAACAGGATGTTCAATGATTAAAAATGTTTGAAGCAGACAGTAGATGAGGGGTGAAAAGTAATTGGACTAGGATATTGATTAATGCAGACTTCTATATTACTATGGAAAATAGCATTTGTTTCTGATTACCCACAGACAAATGCTTTCAGCTTATTTCCTCTCTCCCTATTTTTCTTACTGTTTCTGTATCTTAGATGTTTTATTGTTTGTTAAAAAACACAATTTTTAACATTTCTTTGATGTGAGTATTCATGAGGCAAAGAATGTATTAATATAATTGTTATCTTGTTTTAGATAAAGATGGATTTGCAGCTATTAAATCTCTGCAAGGAGTATAGTAGCCATTGTAGCTTCCTGCTCATGACACTTCTGAGAAAAAATTATTAAGGGTGTTGAGATTTTATGAGAAAATATGCTGCAATATGGTGTGGTCCTGCTTTAGGGTTTTATTTATAGGGGTTCCAATTGATATATTTTCGTTTGCATACATTGCTTATCAAATCCTCTGGTCTGGAATGCACAGATAAAGCTGCAGCTACTCTTGGGAAGAAAAACCTAGACAAATGACTTAACAATCAAACCTATAGTTAGTCATATATCATTTAAAATTGATGATGATTCCCAAACAGTTTGAGAACCTCAAGCTTTGGCAAAGGTAATGTAAATTTATCTGGCTTTGTTTCCCCTGGCATTCATAAGTACAATTTTTATACACATTTTTAATCACAACCATTTTCAGTTATTAAGTATTCAAAAAGCAAATAGGAAAAAGTGAAACCTTATATTCAGTAAACAATATGTCAGATTATTTTTTGCTGCACACTAGTGAAGATGCATGTGCTTATAGTTGGGGCAGATGGGTATCTGGTATGGGCAAAACAAAAGCATTTTGGGGAAACAAGAACAATAGTGTATAAATATAAAAACTGGCAACACAATAAATTGGTGTTGATTTCCATGAATGTATCATATAGTCCCTTTAGGAGACCAAAAGTCTAGTCATTATTCTTGTGGAGAGAGACACTGATTAGTTAGTTTCTTTCTGTTTCCCATGCAATCACATAAGCATTATGACAATAATGATGAAATTTGCAGACAATGGGTGCAGAATTTGCTAGATAACAAGCTTATCAGTAGACATTCTGCAGGTGACATGAAGCTCTGCTTCAGCAGTTACATGCAGTGATACTGAACTTAGCCAAAACCAATACTTCTAAAGAATGGTATTTGCTAACTAGTAAGCTAGAGGGCCAGGACATGCATGTGAGTGTTAGTGTCTTGTCATCTACAGTGTCAAATCTGTACTCTCGTCTCTTGAAATGATGCCAGGCGGTACATAGGTGTTAGCATGGGCCCAGGATCACTTACAGTGAACAAACCAAGTGGGGCCACAGTGGTTTAGAGCTAAGAAAGTTTAACTTTATGGGGACAAGCTATGCTGTGCCAGCTGTCTACTGTGACAGGGAATGGTCCCTAAACTGCTTTATATACCAGCATAGATGTAACTTTAATGTGCAGCTTCTAATAATTACTCTGAAATTATATCATCTGGCAGAATTTGAGAGAAAAACATCTGTCATTAGGCAGTGGTAATGAAGAGAAATCCTAAATAGAGGAACCAATCAGGATTTACCCTGATTTTGGATTTCCACTATCTGCAGTGGATTAAGCTGTATCAGCAGATTTCAAAAGTGTGATGAGCAAGAAACATACACCAAAAACTGCTGTGCTGGCTTGCTCTGGTAGTTAAGTTTTCAACAACAACCACATCTTCAAAAAAATACCTTCAGAAGAGCACCTAAGGAAATTATATCACAAAAGTAATATAATTTTTCAAGCCCTTTGTTAAATAAGAAGGCACTGCATGCTTTGTGCTTATCTGCACTGTCTTTTGCCAGAAGACATGAGCTTTTCCTATCTCCCCCTAAAGTTTTCACTGAGAAATCTGAATGCAGACCACCTTAAGGCCCCAAATTTTTGTAGCCTCATCAAGCTAATACACATCACTTTTCAGAAGGGCTTTAATAGTGCAGAATCAGTATAACACTAGCTATAGTTATGCATTTTCTAACTTAAAGTTGGCTCTGATTCAATTTTGCTGGTGTGCAGGCAGTTCTCTCTTGCATCTGTTTGCAAAATATAGCCTGCTGATGTATCCATATAATAGTGCTTACAATAGTAGTTGAAAGCAAAGCTTTCAGTAGTTAAGGACATCATCCATCTTATGCTGTCTACAAATAAAAAAATTATTCTTACCAAGTAAAAAGAAGTACAAACTTCATTACAAGAATATAAATGAAATGGATTTTTAATGAATGAAGAGGTCTTTTAATGCAAGTTGAACTCCACAGCTTTTTGCCCAAGATCTTTTAAGAGATGAATTTATGAACCTATTGATATTTTTACCTTGATAAAATTTTGAGGATGTAATCAATATTCCATCCCTTTGAAGCATCATTTTTTCTGGAAAGTTTTGAGTTTGGTTTGAATCTGTAACAATGAAATCTACTAAATGCGAAAATGTTGTCATTTCTAGACTAAGTAGCAAATCTCCAGAACCTTAGTCAAACCCAGATCAAAACACAGTGACTATAAGACTGCCCGTATGTGAAAAACCTTTAAAACTGCTTTCCTTTTGGTCTCAGAGTTTAGGAAATAAGTTCATTTTCCTTGCCTTGGCTTGCTTTGTCTTGACTTCCAGACAGAGTTGGAAAAGAAATCAGTGGGGTAAAAACTTCTGGTTTGTTTTTGTTTGGTTTTGGTTTTGGTTTTGTTTTAAATGGCAGGAAATAAGTACAATAAGTAATTCTTAATATAGAATTAAAATTAAAAACAAAACAAAAAAACAACCCAAACCAAAAACCCCCCAAACAACCAGAAAGAATAAAGCAGGGAACACAATCAAAATAGTTTATTACAAAACTTCTGACTTGAAGAAGCTCTGCTTTATGATATTTCTATTTTAACATTCCTAATTAAAATACAGTAATAGTTTCAGTCAAATTTAGCAAGTCCACAAAATACTGGTGCTTAAACTGCATAGATTCTAGCATGATAAATAATGGAAACACCAAAAAAGTTTATTTTATAATCTATCTTAAAGGAGGATCTCAGTCTTAAGATTGCCTAAATGGTTCAATAAGTCTAGACACTAGGCTGTCTGTTCTGTAGTTTCACATTTTCACATACTGTGCATATCACTATGGTGTTTTTAATTTTCTCTCTTTTAGGATTTTTTGACTACATGGCAAAATTTAAAATGTGTATTTTACTTTTGCAGAACTCAGTTTGTGCTGGACACGTGCCATCATACTCTCTCCTCGCTCTTTTAAACACTTTCTGAATATTACTCTTCTGTAATTAATTTTTTTCTGCCTGCATGCCCTTTTAGGTTTTAATTACAAGTATGCACCTTTTGCACACTTATGTTGTTACTAGAATGTCCCAACTTGGTGAAGAAAACAAGTAGAAAATGCATTGTGAATGTTTCTACCACTATGGAAGATTTTAGGGGTTTTCAAAAAGCCTATTAAATTTCCAGCCTCTGCAGAAAACAACAAAGAACAACTATGAGCTTTTGGTTCAATAATGTTGCATACTGGCCATTGGGATTTTCAGCTTATTTAATAACTTTATGGAGTAAATATGTCTCTCATCTTTAGCAGAGCTTTAGATATACATTGTCTCTCATTATAATTCCACTGCAACTTTCCCTCAGTTGAACATCAGAGCTTTTCAGATTTTTGGGCTGGATTGTTTGTGTTGTTAGACAGAGCTCAAAAACATTGGTTAACATTTGTTTGACAGACTATCACTAACAGTGCAAGGAAAGGCAGCGTCTTTCTGTAGGCATAATCTGCCCAGGGTTCCTCACTTTCATTCTATTCTGCTGCATGCTGATTGTCACCATGGTGTTGCTTTAACCAAGGAATGAACTGTAGGGATGAACAGGGAAAAAAAGCTTGCTACCTCTCCACTCACAAACCTCTGTTTTATTACCAGTGTGTTGTAAATCACCAAGCGCCTGATAACATTAAATCAGGGACAGCATTCAATGAAGAGAAAGCTAGAGCTCTTAGAATACCTCTGCTGGCTTTGCCTGGTAAGCTTGTTCTTCCCTGTTCACAACATGCAGCAAATTTGAGCTTGGAGGGTAGCACAAAGTATTTCTCCCCCTCCCCTCAATTATAAATGCTCAGTTACTGAATATTTAATGCTATGATTAACACTCTGATGATTCATGTCACATTTTTTTATTTGTCCTTTTCATCCTGAAGGATCTGAAAATGCTTTCTATATCTCTGATTGCACAAAGACTACAGAAAGGTTTCTTAATCCAACAAGGAGGGGAAAAAAATGACTACTTTAACATCTCATTGTTATTAATGATAATAATCATTCCTGGCACTAGCTGTAAGTTCCACTCTTTTCATGAGGCTCTCAGAAAGCAATTTATAATCAGGTATTGGAAGTCTTCACACACAGCAGTTTCACAATACAGATAAGCTTATAGCTTATATCTACGGTAAAGGAAAGTGGAGGCACACACATTAACCGAGTTACCCAAGTCAACAATGCAGTTATAATTGGAGATCTGAGGAGCTTTGAAAGAGTTCACATATTCTCACCTCAATGTCCTATTTTAGCTTTTATGACATATTTCTGAAGTAAATGTCAAGATAAGATGTGAAAGAATCTAAGGAAGAAAAACCAGTTCCACCCTATTTGGATAATTAGTTTTTTCTAGAATGAAAAAGCTCTGCCTCTGAGACATGAATACTGAAAAAAAAAAAAGAAACTGAGGCACAATATGAAATTTCTGGAAAATCTTAAAGTAATTTAATTTTCATTTTATTTTCAGACTTGCAGAGTAAAGAATTGACATGTTTGCAGTCAAATTGTATAGCCACTAGGACAAATTTGATGTGTGTGGCACACACCTTTATTTGCCTGAAATGTGAACTTGGGAGAAGTTAGCTAACACTCTCTGTGTGGAGCTGGAAACATCCATATGTTATGTAACAGTCAATATCAGACCATTGCTGATGACATATAAGTCTTAGTTTTAGCTTTGGTGTAGCTTGTAAAGATTCATATCTGCCCCTTTCACCCCTGACCCCATCAACTCCTTAAGCCTTAGACTGCAGACTACAGCTTTTGAAGTTCCAAGATGGGAATCACAGTGGAGAGACAGATTTTATTCCCTGCCCTTTCCCTGCCAGACCACCGGATAGATAGAAGAATAAATGAGTCTTGGGACTGGTGGGACAGGGCCCTTGGGGAGCCTGGTGTTGCAGCCTAAGTGAATGAGGGAAAAGAAATGCTGAGATCTGTTCTCTGGTGCTTCTCTTTGTGTGTGATTTTCTGCCCAACAACTTTCTTTCCTCTTTCTATTTCTCTTTGTAATCTTGCAGTTCTTGTGTTCTCGTCTTAATAGTGGACAAGTTTCTGCCAGCCACATAGGGAGAAGAGACTGCTTCCTCCAGGCAGGGCCTGTATCATCATGGATGTCAGCTCTTACACTTGCTTCAGTTTGCATATTGGGCATCTACTACTTACTGTTTTGTTTCCTTCTCTAGGATCCTTGGGTTGGCTGCTACCATGTTGGCATATAAAAAACTGTCTCTGCCAGAAGAAAGCTTATAACTTAGTGGAGCATGTTGCCATATGTTAGAAATCATCCAGATGCATTTGTCTCTTCCTCTAGGTGAATATTTAAACTGGACCTCTTCCTTCTTCCCTTCTCCCTCCCATGTTCTTTGATTACCTTTACTGATCATGGAATCATAGAATCATTTAGGTTGGAAAAGACCTCTAGGATCATCAAGTCCAACCTTCTTCGAACATCTCCCTGACCCCTAGACCATGTCTCAAAGTGCCACATCTACTCGTTTTTTGAACACTTCCAGGGATGTCACCACCACCACCTCCCTGGGAAGCCTGTTACACTGCCTAATGACTCTTTCAGTAAAGAACTTCTTCCTGATATCCAATCTAAACCTCCCCAGGCTCAACTTGAGGCCATTACCTCTTGTCCTATCACTAGTTACGTGGGAGAAGAGACCAACATCAACCTCACTATGACCTCCTTTTAGGTAGTTGTAGGGAGCAATGAGGTCTCCTCTCAGCCTCCTTTTCTCCAAACTAAGCAATCCCAGTTCCCTCAGGTGCTCCTCATATGTCATATTCTCCAGACCCCTCACCAGCTTTGTTGCCCTTCTCTGGACCTGCCCCAGCACCTCAATGTCCTTCTTATACTGTGGTGCCCAAAACTGGACACAGTACTCATGGTGTGGTCTCATAAGTGCCAAGTAGAGGGGCGCAATCACCTCCCTACTCCTGCTGGTCTCTGCGAGAGCTTGGTTTAGCAGACAGATATAAATGCATCCAGCAAACAGCTATCTTCTCTTCTGCCATGCATTGTAATAATTCCAAAGAAGACATTAATCTCATGAGACTTTAGTTATAAAATTGCCTTGGTTTCTTTTGCAGAGACTTTTTTTTCACTCCACTACAGGGTCTTTCTATAGTCCCATTCATTTATCTGTCAATTCTGAAGACAAAAATTTCTGAAAAATCACTCATGTAGTTAATATTACTATATAATTGAAGAATCAGCCTGTCCTTCTGGATTGTGATTTTAAAACAAACATTATGAATATTTTCATGTAATTTGTTTTTAATATTTATCCTAATTTTAGAAGCTACCTACTTTTCCATGCAGATTTTGTCATATTTTAAGTACTAGACATATAGAGCCTATTACTCTGGCAACAGTAAATATATTGTGTTCCTCAGCCATTGTTTTTGGGATCAGTGCTGTTTAACATCTTTGTTGGTGACATGGACAGTGAAATTGAGTGCACCTTCTGCAAGTTTGCAGATGATACCAACCTGTGTAGTGCGGTTGACACGCTGTAGAGAAGGGATACCATCCAGAGGGACCTTGAGAGGTAGGCCCATGCCAACCTTATGAAGCTCAACAAGGCCAAATGCAAGGTCCTATACATGGGTCAGGGTAATCTTAAGCACAGATACAGGCTGAATGATGAGTGGGTTCAGAGCAGTGCTACAGAGAAGGACTTGGGAGTATTGGTGGATGAAAAAGCAAATATGACCCAGAAATGTGCTCTCACAGCCCAGAAAGCCAATTGCATCCTGGGCTGCAACAAGAGAAGCGTGGCCAGCAGGTCAAGAGAGGTGATTCTCCCCCTCTACTCCACTCTCATGAGAGCAAACCCACAATACTGTATTCACCTCTGGGGACTCCAATGTGAAAGAGACATGGATCTGTTGGAGTAAGTCCAGAGTAGGGCCACAAAGATGATCAGTGGGCTGGAGCACCTCCCCTATGAAGAGAGGCTGAGAGAGTTGGGGTTGTTCAGCCTGGAGAAGAGACGGCTCCAGAGAAACCTTATAGCATCCTTCCGGTATCTGAAGGGGATCTCAAGGAAAGCTGGAGAGAGACATTTTTCCAAGGACTGTAGTGATAGGATGTGGGGTAATGGCTTTAAACTGAAAGAAGGTAGATTTTGATTAAATGTAAGGAAGTTCTTCACCATGATGGTGGTGAGACACAGGAACAGGTTGCTCAGAGATGTTATGGATGCAGCATTCTTTGAAGAGTTCGTGGCCAGGTTGGATGGGGTTTTGAGCAACCTGGTCTAGTGGTACTTGTCCCTGCCTATGACAAGGGCATTAGAACAAGGTGATCTTTAAGGTGTCTTCCAACTCAAATTATTCTGTGATTCTATGATATTAATTTCTTTAGTATCCTTCCCATTCTGCAGAGTGGGATCAGACACAGAATGTGAGCCTTTCTGAAACAGGCATAAAGTAAACATCTTGTTAAATAGGTCATCTTTATTTAATATTCATTGAAGCTTTATTGTTCCTGGCTTTGTAACTTAATTATATTTATTTATAGAAATTTCCCATTGCAAGGCAATTTGGCTACAGCATAGTTTCTACAAAAAAAGTATGTTTTAATATTTATGTACTTAATATATTAAAGTTATATGAAAAAACCCTGGAGACAATTTTTGTGTAACTGGCCATAACAGAAAAACATAACTGAAAGAAGTCCTTACCTTCTGTTGCCTTCTTGTTAAGAAAAAATAAAGTCATCATAAATTACACATTAAGTGCTGAGACTGATCTGTGTGGCAAAAGAAATAGATATGTGAATGAAGGTTGAAGGTAATAATTGTCAGTGTATTCATCTGGTTGTGCTGGGGATCCGAGAGATTTACAGTGGGGTTATATGCTCTGTGGCTTGCCATGAAGAGACACCTTAGCTGCCTATATTTGTGAGAGATTATTGATTACCAAAGAACCCTACAACATCAAAAATCGTTTGCTGTTTATACCTGATCTCAGGACACCTGAGAGAAATGGAAGTTTCAAAAATAAATTTAGGGTTGAGTAGAAAAGCCTTATAGTTCCTTACCTGTTAAATTGGTTTCTGTCAAGCACAAAAAGGCAACTATATTTTATACAACATCAAAAAGATTGAGTCATCATGTGAGAATAGGATAACCTTTTCTTTTTTTGTTTAAATGGAATAATAATTCATTCATTATATTTCATGAATATGTTAAGAAATTTTTTAACAACTGCCCAAATCCTTTCTGTAATGACATGTTTAAATCAGCTGGGTATAAAAACCCATTACAACCAGTTGTCATTCTCTTAGTGAAAGGCCACAGGTCATCCCCAGGGTCCTGCCTGCCCTTATAAATGCATTAGTGGCTATAAGTTATACTGCTACCCTGATACCTTGACATGAATTTGCTTATGAATATTTAGTAGTTATAGTACAACCCTATTGTGAAAGGAGAAAAGAGACAATATGAAGATAAACCATAGGTGCATCAGACTTAAAACACCTATGTGCATTTTTCTTAGTTATGAAGAAATTCCCCTAATTGCATAGCGGGACATTCTTCAGATCTGCTGGGCAGAATAATGCAAATTTATAGTGCAACCAGTGGTTGTCACCACTGCACTTCAAATATACTTGATTCTCAAAAAGATAAAACTATGTGGGCTTGATCATCTCTTAAATCCTGCCTTCTTTACAGTGGCTCTGTAAGACAAAAAGTGGAATGCAGGCTTGGCTGATGATTTGCTCATCCTGCCTCTGTCATCTGAGCAGAAACACTGTCTGACTGCTCAGGGATTGACTAGGAGAAGACGACTTCCAGTCAAAATAGTTCCTTTAAAGCCACAGAAAAATAGTCAGGTGTGATGTGTCGTAAGAGCACCAAAAGGCATATGGCTAGATGCTGCTTAGCACTTTTCTTAAAGCTCTTTTTATTGAGACTAGGATAGTTGGCATCTCTGACTGTACTTTCATCTATATCTGAGGGCTAGTAGGAAAAAAAAACCCAAACACCATACCTGTTAAAAGTATTGTGTTTTGTTACCTATTTATCAAACATTTTAATTTTTTTTGTGAAAAACAAACAAACAAACTTTTAAAAATTGTCGTTTTTTTATGTGAGTAAAAACACACACTCACCTTTTTGGAAAGTCAGCATTAGAACACAGTGATATTCTATGCAAGCTATAAGTGTTAGAAATTAATAAGTCTTTTCTGTGTGTAATGTTGGTTTGTCTAAGTACATCCACGAAAGTTCACTGTATCAGAGGGAGAGTGAAGTCTTTATTTGTGCAGGAACAGACTCATGGGGAAGAAGAAGAAAAGAGTGAAGAGAGAATGTTTATCATAAGAAGTGGAGAAGATGCTTGAAGAGATTACAAATAAGTAGTACTTGTGCATATTGCAGGCTCACATGCTTGCCCGAGTACTTGCTGCAGTGTGCTTGTCATAAAAATGCACATCTACTGTCTCATGGATTATCCTTTCTTATGAAAGTATAATCTTTCTTTTGTTCCCTAGGGGTCAGTATTGGGTCCAGTCTTGTTCAACATCTTCATCAATGATCTGGATGAAGTGTAGCCTCAGTAAGTTTGTTGTTGATATGAAACTCGGAAGAGTGGCTGACACACCAGAAGGCTGTGCTGCCATTCAGCGAGATCTGGACAGGATAGAGAGTTGAGTGGAGAGGAACCCAATGAAGTTCACAAAGGCAAGTGTAGGGTCCTGCACCAGGGGAGGAATAACCCCATACACCAGTACAGGTTAAGGGTTCATTTCCTGGAAAGCAGTTCCAAGGAGAGGACCTTGGAGTCCTGGAGGACAATAAGTTAACCATGAGCCAGCAATGAGCCCTTGTGGCCAAGAAGGCAAATGGCATCCTGGGTTGCATTAAGTGGACGGTGACCAGCAGGTCAAGGGACGTTCTTCTTTCCCTCTACTTTGCCCTGGTGAGGCCCCATCTGGATTATTGTGTCCAGTTCTGAGCTCCCCAGTTTAAGACAGACAGGGAACTACTACAGAGAGTCCAATGGAGGCCTATGAGAATGATTAAGGCACTGGAACATCTCTCTTATGAGGAAAGGCTGAGAGACCTGGGGCTGGTTAGCCTGGAGAAGAGAAGGCTGAAAGAGGGTCTTATCAGTGTTTATAAATATCTGAAGGGTAGGTATCAAGTGGATGGGGCTAGTCTCTTTCAGTGGTGCTCAGTGATAGGATGAGGGGCAAGTGGCACAAACTGAAACACAGGAAGTTCCACCTCGACATCAAGAAAAACTTCTTTACTGTGGGGGTGATGGAGCACTGGAACAGGCTTCCCAGAGAGGATGTGGAATTTCCTTCTCTGGAGACTTACAAAACCCACCTGGACATGTTCCTGTGCAACCTGCTCTTAAGTGAATCTGCTTTGGCAGGGGTGTTGGACTGAAGAATCTCCAGAGGTCCCTTCCAACCCCTACTATTTTGTGATTCTGTGAGAAGTGGGCTTACTGACTGTGTTTATTTTAATTACATAGGGAAAAGATTAATCAGTTCCTAGATGCAGTCTAGAAGAGGGTGCTCTCTGATAAATAATAAAGCATAGAGTTCTGTATGCAGGTATCTTAGTAGCCTTGGGAGTTTGCCATCTTGAGGTTAAGCCTTTAAACTGTTTTTATAGGAAAACCCTCAAAGAACTAATAGCCAAACTGAAGAGCCAGTGACGGTTTGAATGTTCTGGCCGGGAATATAAAACCTGATGTGTGGCATATATTACAATGCAGATCAGTATGTACCTATCTCCCCTTCTCTAGACTAAACAACCCCAGTTCCCTCAGCTGCTCTTCATAAGGCATGCTTTCTAGACCCCTCACCAACTTTGTTGCCCTTCTCTTGACCTGCTCCAGCACCTCAATGTCTTTCTTGTACTGTGGTGCCCCAAACTGGACACGGTACTGAAGGTGCAGTCCCATGAGTGCCAAGTACAGGGGCGCAATCACCTCCCTACTCCTGCTGGTCACACTGTTTCTGATACATGCTATGTTGCTTCTGATACTTTGGGTAAGTTATTAGATAAGGGCATGGCCCTAAACCTATATGCATAAATGTGTGTGTGCATGTATTATTCTTTGGAGTTGTTTGGGGATAAATAATAAAAAAAATAGTAATTTGTGAAAGGCATTGTATGTATTGTGATTTCCTTTCGCTCCTCCTCCTCCATTTCTACTTAGCCAGTTTTTGGCAATAATAATCAGTGAATACATAAAACATGCAAGGAGGGTGGAGGGGGGGAAGAAGAAAAAACAGGGTAAAGTGGAATTCCCTTAAGATCTTTCTCTGAGAGAAGATTTGGCAGAAATGAAAGATGTTTTTACTTTTGTGTTTGTGGAAAAAAGCACTGTTTTATTTCATACTGCTTTCCAAGCCCTCAGGTTTTGGTTGGGTCCATGGAAATAGCCCTAACTGACAAATGTTCCTATTAAGTTGTAATAAATCCTTAAAAACATTACTAAAACAGCAGCAGCACCATTTTGTGTCCTTTGATGTATTTGTCAGGCACTCCCACAGAAATTTAAATAAAATACAGCCTCTACCACCAAACCAGTAAGTTGTGAAAGAAACTTTCATTCTTTTCCAGAATGAGAAGCAATTATCCACAGCTCAAAGCATTTCAGAAAGCATAATGAGAGTATGATATTAACCAGTCGATTGGACTAATCTAAATGACCGTCAGTACTCCAAGCAAAAGGGGCCTTATTATAGTCACAGTTATTACACTGCTGCAGTTACAAGGTTACTTAGAAAGCAGAACTGAATCTATCAGCATATTAGAGACTGAAATGCCAAATCATCAAAGTGAAAGCCTTAATATACCATTTAGAAATGGTGAGATGAGGAAAAGGCCTATGTGAAAACTCAGAGGGTATAGGATCTTCTTGATATCATCTCCATATTCTGAACCAGTCATTCATCTGAATGATATATTGGCTGTTCACCTGCTTTTTCATATTTCTGGAAGATTTCTTCAGCTTGCAACTTGCAAGAGACACTTCATGCATTGCAGGTTCACATTAAATGAACTCACTAAAAAGAGTATATTTCATTATTATGGATTTATTTATTTATTTATTTGGCTAATAAGAAAAGTGAAAGAGCTAGCATAAGTATCGATACTTCATTACAGTAATAAGGGAACACAACATGTTATTTAATGACTGGTGAAGATGTCCAGGTTTTTTGCTTTCAAAAATTGCCAGAGAGCGTGCTTTTCATGTAATAAGAAGAGGCTTCAACTGTGTCTTATAAGAAGGCCATAAATGGACAAGCCTATTGCATGCAACAGTATGCATCTGGAGGTTAGAGGTAAAGTGGCCCAGGACCATAAAATAAATATATTTTGTGCTTAAAACAAAGTTGGAATGAGGGAGAATCTGGAGTGGGACTTTGGGTCAAATGAACTCAAGAAATGAACTACCAAGGTCATTAAGAAAAAGTCCTTATGAAAAGGCAAGGCACATGGAGAAAGACAATTTGTTTTGATCAAAACATAAGGGACTGCAGGAAGCATTAGACAGAAAGCTGGTTTAGTGAGAGGAAGGTGCTGGTGTGAAAAGCTCTTTCATTGTCTGGAATGAACTGATATTTCTCATTGCCATACTCACAGAAGTTGAGGAAGCCACACTTCGAGTATAATTGAATCAAAGTTCTTGGCCAGAAAGAGCTATTTCCTTTCCAATTCAAGAAAACCAGACTGAAAAAAACTGAACAAACCAGGGGAAAGAAAAGTCCTACATCAAGGTACAACAGGACAAAAATGAGTATGTGACTGAGAAGAGAAAGCTATTTCTTTGTTTCTATGCTTCTTATACAAGCAGATGTCTGCTTTCACCAAAGAACTGAATCTATCAGCTAAATAGGACGAATGGAAACCTGATGCAGGCATGACCTTATTTTGACTTTGCAACTAGGCTTAGAAGTTGGTTGGCTTTGGGAGCTGTATTTGGATGAGCTTCCTTGCCTTCCTTCCAGAAATCATTGATTTTAATCTCAACCAAGTTGTTAGAAAAACTAACCCAAATACCAGATAGAAATAGAGAATGGATGTATAGCCAATAAATCCAGTCTCTAGTGGACATGCAGATGTAGCTGTCTAGGACCATTTCTATACAATATTTTGCAGGCAGATGTGAATGTATCCTAGCTGTACTCCAAGCCAATTTGTTGCAAACCAACTCCAACCCCAAAGTTATATTGCAGCAGTTACGTGAAATGCTATTCAAAATGATAAGTCCAGATCGGATTACTAAAAGTACAATTTGGCTCATGAACAATGTACTGTACCTCAGTTTATTGCACCACTTTGATGAGAAGGGTACCTCGGTCTCTTTTATGACAATTCATTAGTACAAGACAAAGATTATTCTTACTGTGAGACTTACTTTGCTTCTCTCCTAATGTAATTCAGAATGTCTTTAAAAACTCAACTTTTCTGTTCAGTATTCCCATCTTCAAACTCTCTTTTAAAACCATGAGTCTTACCGACTCTCCTGTTTCATCATAATCCTTGCTCTCTCTTCTACTTTAATAGCTTCCACTCCTGTTCCTTTCTTTTTCTGTTGCCTCTGGGCTTAGGAGATCCTTCCCTTACTTTAGGATATAACTTCTAGCTCAGACTGCTTTCACAGAATGCACAAGATGAATATCTATCAATCCAGCACCAAAAGGAAAAAATAGAGGAACCTGTAACTGTAGAAGCCTTTGTACATTTGGTACAAATACATGAAGTATGAATCATGTGTAC
>VZZY01022510.1:0-11830 GCA_013400335.1 Eurystomus gularis
AAGGGCAACAAAGCTGGCGAGGGTTCTGGAAAGCATTCCTTATGAAGAGCAGCTGAGGGAACTGGGTCTAGAGAAGAGGAGACTGAGGAGACCTTATTGCCCTCTACAACTACCTAGAAGGAGTTTGTAGCAAGGCTGGTGTTGGTCTTTTCTCCCAAATTACTAATGATAGAAAGAGAGGAAATGGCCTCAAGTTGTGTCAGGAGAGGTTTAGATTAGATATTAGGAAGAAATTCTTTACTGAGAGAGTGGTTGGGCACTGGAATAGGCTGCCCAGGGAGGGGGTGGAGTCACCATCCCTGGAGGTGTTTAAAAAATGAGTAGATGTAGCACTTGAGGCTATCGTCTAGTGGTTAGAGAGACTTGATGATCCTAAAGGTCCTTTCCAACCATAATGATTCTATGATATAAGTCCTATTCAAACATCTAGGCATATATTGCTCTTTTCCAACAAAAACAGAGATGACTCAACCATTGAAATAAGTAAAACTACTTGGGCCTTCTGGAGATATGAGTTCAATCCAGAAATTCTTTTCCTCATCCAGATTTAACAGATCACTTCAGCAAAAAAGACTTAATTATATATCTGCTCTGAACAGATTTTAAGCATTTCATGTTCCTATTACAAAGTCAGGTTGTAACAGTAGTTGACAGAGTACCTAGTCCGTTGCAAGTCAAATATCATCAATGAAGCCTTTGCCTGAAATTAATTTTCATACTTGGTACATCAGCAGATATTTATCCAGGTGGTGTTTTTCAAAACAGTCTTTCTAGTCAAGGACAGGATAATTTCTTAAATTCTACAAAAAGACTGGTATTGCCACACTGAGACACCTTAATAGTTTCAGATATTCTTGGAATGACAGGTATCACTTAAATAATTATTCGTCTTACTTTTCATTCACATATATGGCATGAGTAAGAGTAACTATATTTGCAAAATGTGTACAGACTTTTATTCAACAATCCCAATAGTGTATGAAGAAATCTTATGCTATGAAGTTTTACAAAGAAAGAAAACAAAGTTACTGAAGTTCAGGTGACTTCGCCCCAAAATCTCATGGTAGAAAAAAAAGCAGCAGAATCAGATCTAAAAGCAGATAAAGATTAAATCTAGGGATAAAAATAAAAGTTAGATCACCTGAAATACTGTTATCCTTACTACTAAATTTAGAAAATAAAAACATACAAAATTTAAAATTATATGTTGAACTTAAAACTAACATTGCTTTTTATGTTTTTCAGTATGTAAAAGAATTGAGATGTTCAGTATGTGTTACAAACTATCTAATGCATTCTGGTTTCATCTGTTGCCTAATTCTGAAATATGTTAGATTTGATTTAGTGCACGTTGACTAGATTACTGATATTATTTAATTCATGTTATTTACAACCGGGAGAGCTTGACAATTCGTAGAAAACAAATTATACAAGTTTATTACACCATCCCTCTCACTTACACCAATGAGTAATTATAATGAGAGTTACAATCATGGAAGATTTAAAGACATGGACAGATAGCTGTGTTGCTGGTTCAGCATCCAGAAACAGAACATATGCCCCACATACTGATGAGGGTACATTATGCACAGACACTGTTTGCAAAGCACTGGCACAATGCTATACTGGGCTTCCCTCTCTTGAAGCTGATTTACATATTTAACTATGTAACTAGTTTTCTCTATCATCAAAGGCTTTTGGTGGAGGTGGTGTGTCACACAGAGCATGACCTTAGCAGATGGTTGCTGATTCTTTGAAGACACCATGTGTTCCTGGAGCCGGCACTCAAGATGTATTAAAGATAACTTGATTTCACAGAAATTTGGTCTTGCATTGTTCATTAGGAAGCCATACATGTTTAGTACCTCACAGTGGGCCAGAAACAGCTTTATCCCACACTTATGTTCCATAATCTCACTCCTCCTTTCCCTTATTATCTTCCAAAACAATCCAAATAACCTTAGTTATCTGTAACACTGGACCTGGGGTGTATAGAGCTATCGTGCTTCAAACACTGCAAATCCAAATCAATTTGGAAGAAGTACTACCCGTCTTGGAAAGTGTTCATGCTAGAAAGCTCTAAGACACAAAGCCCATAAGGCAGTGCTTTTCTGAGAAGGGAAATGATTAGGCAATATTTGAGCTTCATTATCCATAGGAATGACCAGATTCAAGTTACATGACTTTAAAAAGGAGAGGAAACCAATTAAGGTATATTAATACAAGGTATTAATAGGTATCTATCCTCTTAAACATTCACTATTCTAAAGTTACCACTTCAAGAACCTTCTGTTGAAGAACTTTACCTCCAGGACAGTATCTGTGAAAAATCATTATCCCAGAGAACAGACCTTTTCCTGTGGAAATTTGTGAATTTTAAGAGCTTTTAAATGATTTTTAATTATTTTTTTAAAAATGCACTCCACTAACACATTTGATCATCACCTTTGTACTAAAACAAGTACCATACCTGAGGTTCAGAGCCAGAACATTGTGAGTTTTCTAGAAAATCCAGTAATGCTTTTCAGAAAAAAAAAAAAAAATACCAAAAAAAGCAACCACCACAAAAACCTCAGATTGACAGCCTTGGATTTGGTGTGGTTATGAATCTGATGAGCTTCATTCAGAAATATTCATCCTTCACTGAACTAAGAAGGACATTCATTTCTCAGCCCCATGAAATAACCAGCTGATTTTGTTATATTACCTCCTGAACATTTGTGCTTTCCATCAGAAGATCTAAACTTGCCATTGAAATAGACGCACTCAGAAAATTTAAAAAAAAAAAAAAAAAATCAGATTCATTGTCTAATGAGTCAGTTCATGGCCCATTACAGCTGGTGCCCTGCCTATCAGTTCACATGCAGAAACGCAAGGCAGTGTGTGCTGAATATATTTAAGAATATAATACACAATCAAATCCAAATCCTGATTCATGGTAATAATGGAAGTATCCTTTTTACTCATTTCACTCAATCAATATGCATGCTAAAGGCCCTTTTCAAGACTTCACCCTGGTTTTTTTCCACTGTTAAAGAGACATGGCCCCTCAGGGTAAGCACTTTAGTAAGCATATTCCTACAGCAAAAACCATCCCCATTCATTTATCAGGCACATGAACAGTCAAAGGGGTATGGAGGGAATAGAACTGAGCTGCATCCCATCTGTCTAAAGCCTGACTTTCTGGTTTTCCTTCAGGGACTCCAGCATAAGTATTTTCTCTGTTGCTGAAGATATTTTTCTAGCATCAACTACCAGAGTCAGCCTGAGCTAGTACTGAGATAACTGCTAAGGCCATCAGTTAACTGGATGACAGACTGCAATCCATTACTGAAACAAATATTGCAAGTGAACTTGACAGATCAACTGTTTAGCTTGATGCATCCACTTCAAGCAGTTGTAGCTCTTCCCAAACTCATTGTATTGACTTTCTGACAACAGATGTCACTACAATGAAATCATGATGAAGCAACAGATAAGAAAGCAAGAGTGCCAGATTAGCAATACCAATTTCTACAATGCCTTAAAAATTACAGGAGTGTTCAAGAAATTAACTGCTTTTATAAAGGCAAACAATTAAAATATTGCTGGAAATACAGGGTAATATCTCTCATTAATTTCATGTAAAGTAGCCTAGTTTCAGTGCATGAGATTATACTAAATTCCTGATAAGACCAGAACTTTTCTACTGGCCTCAAAAGCCCCATTATGGGGAAATTTGTAAACACTACACTCACTGCATGGACAAAGATTGCTATGAAACGCTGCATGAGACTGTTGTACAATTGCCCATCAGAGATATTGCTAGGATGTGGCATAGTTCCAGACTGCTGCAAGTGCTGCAGCACGTACTGCGCTTTACTAGGCTGCAGAGAAAAGCATGCAAGTCACAGGGTCATCTAGGGCAAGATGAAGTGCCAATGACTCTGAAGAAAGTCAAACCCAAGAAAGGCAAGGCTAAATTAGAATTCAAATACATCAGAAAGCAACTATTAGGGGTTTCAATTTCACTTTAGGGAGGGGGAGTATATCCTTTAAAAAATTCTCAGCTTAACAGAAGAGAGAAAGTGTTATTACTATGCTATAAGCTTCATTAAAACAAGGAACATGTATATTAAAACCATACTTGCCACCTCTTTATCTAGCCTCTATTGTAAATCCAAACTCAGGCCTGCCCATTCCACAGCTCCCAGTCCTAGCCTTTAGAAATTTATTTTGATTCTGCTGCCTGATAAGCTCTTCCCATTACATACATAAATGAATGTGATCTTCATTTCTGTTCCTCAGACACTGTCTTGTGTGGCCTGCTCATGCGCTACTTGTTCCCTAATGCCTTGCATCAGCATAGAAAAGGCTTCCTCAGTTTCTAAATTACCTTAAATACCGTTACTTGAGGTGATTATGTGAGAATTCAATACCTTGAGTTAAGATCATATTCTAATCTTAATGCAATAATATTTTTTACTAAGCATAGATTTTTAAAATTAAGAGTATGTTAAATCATTGAGCTAAATTGCTCCCCATGCCTGACTACCTCCTGCTCCTCCAGTCACTGAACAACCTCATGTACCATGGCACCTGCCCCTGTTAATGTTTACCACATAGAATAGCTTAGGTTGGAAATTACCTTTAAGCTTATTGAGTCCAACCATTAACCTAACTCTACCAAGTCCACTGCTAAACCATGTCCCTAAGCACCACAACTTTTAAACACATCCAGGGATGGTGACCACTTCCCCGGGCAGCCTGTTCCACTGCTTGATAACCCTTTCAGTGAATAAATATTTCCTAATGTCCAATCTAAATCTCCCCTGACACAACGTGAGGCCATTTCCTCTTGACCTCTCACTTGTTACTTGTGGGAAGAGACTGGCACTCACCTCTCTACAACCTCCTTTCAGGTAGTTGTAGAGAGCAGTAAGATCTTCCCTCAACCTCTCTTCTCCAGACTAAACAGCCCCAGTTCCTACAGCCACTCCTCACAAGACTTGTGCTCTAGGCCCTTCACAAGCTTTTTTGCCCTTCTCTGGACCTGCTCCAGCACCTCAATGTCCTTCTTGTATTGAGGTGCCCAAAACTGAACACAGTATTCAAGGTGCAGCCTCACCAGTGCCAAGTACAAGGAGATAATCACTACCCTAGTCCTGCTGGCCACACTATTTCTGATACAAGCCAGGATGCTGTTGGTGGCCTTGTTGGCCACCTGGGCACACTGCTGGCTCATATTTACCTGGTTGTCAATCAACACCCCCAGGTCCCTTTCTGCTGGGCAGGTTTCCAGCCACTCTTCCCCAAGCCTGTAGCTTTGCATGGGGCTGTTGTGGCTCAAATGCAGGACCCGGCACCTTGCCTTGTTAAGACCAGGCCTGACTAGTTGCAGTGCAAATGTATATGCACACAGCAACATTGCTGGACTATTTTAAAGACCTTTTGAAAATATTTTGTTAACTGATTCACTGTAGTTTTATAGCTTCTGTCTCACAGCTGTTGACTCAAAACCCTTGGTTATTCTCAGGGCAGTGGGACAGATATCAAGAGCTCTTGCTCACAGGTCCCCTACCCTGCAATGCCCTGCTCATGGCTGCTCTAGGTTCTACGTGCCACCACCTGGGGTTGTCACAAACCCCCAGGGTTGTGTAGGAGCAACATGACCTCTTCCACCCTCACCACAACCTCTCTCTGCAGAGAAACTTCACTTGGGTTAGGAAGAGATGTCACACAAGCCTTGAGGTGTCTCTCCCAGGTCACACTGCCACTAGAAGAGTTAACAAGATTTTATGTCTATGCCCATGGACAATAGAGGGGAGTATATCACTGTATCAGTGATGTATCCAGTGGCCTGGAAAAATAATCCATCTATAAGGATGCCAGTGTGCTGCATTTTTGTCACTATTACAGTCCAATAGATGCAAAAGACACATTTGCGTTCACAGAAGCACCAGAGAGTAGAGTTAGAATCAGTAATAGCTTTGTATAATGAGATACGTAATATTCAGGTTAGAATAACCATATATCAAAGTAACTTTTTAGACAATAGCATGGTCTATTCTGTCAGATATTATCATCTCCTCACTGCCTCACTTGTTCATCAATTCCTAGAGCACCCAGCATGACCTTGTGCTGCAGGACATTGGTGCACTCTCTCACAGCCAGCATGAGCACAGGAAGCTTATTCACTATCTGGTTATTGCAGGACAACCCCCTCACATCTCTCTCTCTCTGAACCCCCCTGCAGAACATAAAGCAGAACGCCCAAGCACCAACAACCTCCAACGACAGCATTAGGGAGCCCTTCACTCTCCTCTGAGCCCTTTACAGAAGGGTCAGAAAAGAAAGAAGAAGAGTGGGCATCTTGCTTTATCTTCAGTAACCTAATGCAGAAGCACTGCCAAGAACACTTGAGATAATAGTCTTAATTACAGAACAGAAATACTAAATAAATAGTCATGAGGGATTTTTTTTTATAAAAAAACATTTTAAATGCCTCATCTGTCTGTGCAGTTAGCCAGTCTTTCTCTAAAATTGTTTAGACTTTTGATTTTTCACGTTTCACCTTTCCACAGGGATAAATTCAAGCAGCTACCCAGAATGCCATTATGCGTTGCCTGTACACTTACACCAAGAAAATCCAAGGTTTACACATAATAATAATGTATGCCTAATTTACTGTTTCAGTCAGGAGTTTTATAGGGACACATTCATGGTGGTCAGAGCAGTCAATAGGACTTCAGCTGTGAACACACACATAAATTTTCTCAGCACCTCCTATGTAGAGACTTTTATGAGAAAATGAGGAGCCATTACTAGACACTGTTACCAAGGTATAAAGCCTGCAGTGAGAAAGAATTCCATTGATTTCTAGATAGGATTTAAGGAATCTAAGTACAGTTTGCCGGCTCTGCCACAGTGAAAGCCAGCAATTGTGAAGTATTGAACTTCAAAATAATTCTTTATTCAGATAGAAGTAACAAAGATAAATGGCTGGTTACCATTCAGAGCAAAGCACTTATCCAAATTACTCATTATGAAAGGACTAATTAAGCAACAGGGAGCCTGCTCACCTACAGATTCTGAATGAGACAGAAGTGATGAGACAAGAGCACAGCTGTGCAAAAGGTGAGACATCACTGCAGCCACAGTTATGTCATGGAAGAGAAGAATGAAGAGACACAGACTCTTCCTGTAATTCATCTGTAACCCCAGGCATGGGACAGGATTGCCACTAAATACTCCAAAGGACTCCACATTGAGGCCCGATAAGACTTTAAAATGGCAAGGAGATGCATATAGATTTTTCTGTCAGTCAGTACATAGGTGTGCAAGGAACCATAGATTCCAAAACCTCTCCTTACCTGTAGTAGATTTACTTGAGCTGTTGCATGTCTCTGAAGAGGGGTATATAAGCAGGAGTGCCCAGGCACCCAGAGCCCAGCAGGAGAACATGCCTATAGTACCAGGCAGAATATGGCCAACAGTTGTGTGCCTGAATGTCACAATGCAGACAGGAGCCAAATGCCCTCACAGCAGGGCCTGAGCCTCACACCTGCTGCCTCTCCTGCATGGTGTACAGCCACCTGCATCACTCATCTCTTTTCTTGCTTCACTGCATCCAGGAGCATCCTTGGTCCCAGCCAACACTCTTCAATGTATTTTACCAACTCCTTATCCTGAAGTGCACCTTCTACACAGTGCCTGAGCACAATGGCCTTATCACCTCTCTCCATTAGTCAGGGTACAGCAAGGCCTCCTGATTGAAACGTGCTTTTGCTCAGTCTCCTTCCTGCAGACTTGCAGCAGCTTTGGGGCTACAGCAAAGCAGCTATAAGCACCCTAGGTCTGCAGCAGTCCTTCCCCTCAGAGGTGCTTCAGTCAAACCCACATCACCCCACAAAGCAACTTTCCTCCTTCCAAGAGGAGGAGCACCCATCCTGCATTTATACTCCCTGAAGCCTGCCCTCAGGAGAGCTCCTTCCCCTCACTGCCCACTTCTACCAGCTGCTGCCCATGAGGCTGATTGCACATGGCTGACCCTGAAACAATGGGCACTTGAGAGCCAGCTGGATGATGCAGGTGTCCAACATCTCAGCCCCATGCAACCTGGGAGGGCAGGGAAAACTTCTGCTTTTATCCTGTTTTCCCACAAAATTTTACCTGTCTCGGAAGCAAAAGGGTTTAGCAGCACAGGCCTTCAACCACTTTCAGGTGTCCCTTTTCTACATCAGGTGTCAGCCTTCCTAATTAGCTCCTGCAGCACACTGCCTCCATAAAGTTGGTGGTTATATCTCTGGTGTGGCATCAGATACAACATTTTCTATTTAAAGCAAAATAAAATGGAGGGGCTCATAGATGCACGAGTTGTGCCCCGTAGTGAGGTCTCCTGGATTAAAACAACACAGCTGGTATCCCCTGGGCAGTAGCTACAACATTACACTTTTATACTGTATATTTTTACCTCTTCTTGACATGAAAGAACATGTGATTTCAAACCAGCGGTTAAACTATTATAAAATCAAAGCATTACAGTCAGCACTGGCTTGGTGCTCATTACCATAGTGGAGCAGAGAAGCACAAATAGCCATTTTCCACCACTTACTCTTCACCATTTTACCAAAACCCCTTTGAAATAGATATCCTTTACCACTGCTGTCCTGGTTTGAGTTCAAACCAAACCAATTCTGTTCAGTCATTCTACTTTTCAGCTGAGTCTCTGCTAGCTAACTGCACTTTCTGAAGCTAACAGCATGGTTTTGCAGACAGCGTCTGCTTCTAGCAGTGATAATGTTTGATGTTTAGAGTTACTCCCAAGGATTGGTGTGCAGACCAAGGTCATTGCTAACTCTTGTGCACCACATCAGGGGGTGCAAAAGTAAAAGGCCACACTTGCAGGGAGGAGCAGCCAGGACAGGTGACCCTAAACTGACCAGTGAGGGATTCCATCCCATATATGTCATATTCCATATAAAGCGGAGGGATCACAAGGTCTTGCTCTGCTTCCTCTTGTTCAATGGCCAGCATCCAAGCAGGACTCCATCTATTCTGCCTTCAGTCTTGATTCATGTGTTCCAAAACCCAGTTCCAGAATCCAGCTCCTGAACCATCTGCTGCTGAGCCCAGTCTGGGACTCCCACAGTGCCCACTCCACAGCATCCGTGATGATGGTGACATAATTGCCATTGCAGGTAGTGGAGGGGGGAATTGTTCAATACTGGTTTTGTATATATTCCATTTTATTATTATTATCTTCATTAAAGCTGTTCTAGTTTTCTAATCTATAAGTCTCCCTCTCATTCCCTTTCTCTCCCATTTGGGAGGGGAGGAAAGGCCAGTAGAGATCCATAAGTCTCTCCTTTATTCCCTTTCTCTTCCTTCTTTTTTTGGGGGAAAGAGAGGTTAACAGAGAGCATCTGTTATAGGTCTAGCAGACTGACCATAAACCCTGACACACTGACAACTTTGATGCTTTGAGCTGGAGCCAGAAAAGCAGGTGAAAAAGCATATAACACCATGGAGGTCAGCATGCTTCAACCTCAAGCCCTGCCCTCGTGGTCAGACCTTTTTCACTGTTTTATGGGTTAAAAGATCATAGATGTCTCCAACCACCCCAGTATGGCATCGGCAGAGTCTGATATAGCCATCACATCATAGAATTATTTAGACTGAAAAAGATCTTAGAAGATCATTGAGTCCAACTGTAAACCTGGCAGTGCCAGGTCACCACTAAACCATGTGCCTAAGCACCACATCTACATATCTTTTAAATTCCTCCAAGGATGGTTACCCAACCACTCCCTTGGGCAGCCTGTTTCCAAGCTTGATAGCCCTCTTGGTGAAGAAATTTTTCCTAAAATCCAGTCTAAACCTCCCCTGGCACAACTTGATGCCATTTTCTCTTGTTCTATGTTGTGCTGGTTCAGCCATCATCATTTTATACTGCCATCATTTGCCTGATCACACAGGCCAACACTGAACTCGGCAACACCCCATCAGAAGTCTTCTTTCAGACAGTCCTGCAATAAGTTCCTGTGGACCCAGCTTCTCTACTGCCCACTGCGGTGCCAGCATCACCTGCCAACAGGAAGCTCTTCTAACTAATTGGCTCCTGGTTAATATCGTCCCGGCCTCACCCACCACCCCAACCATGACCACCTGGGGGAGGGTGAAGCCACAGAGACACAGGTGGGCCAGGTTCTGCCTCTGAAACATGAAGCTAACAAACAACAAAACATTCTGCTAGGTTGTGACTCATCCACAGGTCAACTCCAATTTGGGGCCCACAACTCAGCCCCAGCACTTCATCCTATCACTTGTTACTTGGGAGATGTCAAGCAGATATAAGGCTATGCTGAAGAACAAAACAGGTCACAACTCAGCCAAGCTAGCACACCTAAAAAAAAACCTGCTTGCTGAGTGTGTAAGGTGTCTGATTTCAGTAAATGGACCAAATAATGTGAGATCTGAAAGGCTGATCCCAGATCAGTAGAGCAAGCACCCATAGTGCCACCAGTGGCAAATAAGCAAATGCTAAAAGCTGTCAGAAGTTATTCTGGAAGTTATATAAACACTAAGTATGTCCTTTTTCCATTTTATGTCTCCCATGATAAACTGTTATGAGATATGCACATGGCTTGAAACAGAAAATTACTGATACTCCTAACTGGTAGAAGAAGCAACCATCTGGCAGATGGAAAACAAAAAAGTGCAAAGAATTTATCAGTGTAGGGAACTGAGAATTTAACCATAGAGCTCTGAAGAAAGGAATAGTTAGACAAAACATCAGCTATTCTGTTTCTATCTATACACAAATTGGAACATCAGAAGTATCAAATAATTATGAAAATTATTCCTGTTTGAAATTCATCTTGAAATTATGAGCAAAATGAGTGAATCTAAAACTGTGTTAGAAGTGAGGGATTCTTTCTGCATATGATTAACACCAAATGGTTATAGCACACAGCATCAGCAAATTTTATCTTATATCCTTCAGGTTTCTATCCTCTCAGCTTTTAACATGCAAATGCCTTTATTCATCCTCTCCTGACTTTGCTGTGTGGTATCTTTTGTTTCTTTCCATTTTCCTTTACAGTATTTCTTTCTTCGTATTGCAGAGAAAGTGCAATTTCCAATAGACTCCACTTTGTATTCCTTTCCTTTATTCCAAGTTAATTTCTTTCCTCTCTGCTCTCTTCTTTATCACTCCTGGATAAAACAAGGGACACTGCTGAATGCACCATTCTAATTGTGACTCCCCATTTTTCCACTGAGATTACTACTCATTAACCATTTTGCTGATGACCCTTCACAACAGCTGAGCTGCAGCCAACATATATTGCAGTAAAGGGGAAGTGAGGATATAATCCACATCAGTAGACACAGGCAAACCATAAAGTTAAGAGACAAGAAATATATGTAACATAATTAGTGATTTGGGGCCAATTCTGCTGAAGCATCATAGTTCAAAACAAGGACCATCAAGCACTGCAACAGATTGCTCAGGGATATCGTGCAGTCTCTGTCCTTGGAGGTTTCCAAGACCCATCAGTATAAAGCCTGGAACAACCTAGTTTGATGTCATAAGCTGATCCTGCTTTGAGCAGGAGGTTGGACCAGAAACCTCCTGAGGCCCCTTCCAATATGAATTTATGAGGCCATGAGAGTCTCTGCTCAGGAGTTTGCAGGGCTCATTGACAGGGCTTTAAACTAGAGTTGAAGAGGGAGGGGTATAATATCAAGTTTGCCTGTGACAAGCTATGAGATGACAAGCTATGAGATGACAAGCTAAGGTTAGAAAGACAGGGTGATAGTGAAGCATCAATTATCAGATAATGATAAG
>VZZY01022517.1:0-31800 GCA_013400335.1 Eurystomus gularis
CACAACCTTGGCAACAGCACACAAGATCTCCTTGAGGGCATTCCTGCTCTCACTTCACCCAGTTTCATAGGATCTTCCTTCAGACCAAGCTGCCAACTACACCAACTTTGTTGTGCTGGTTCAGCCATCATCATTTTATGCTGCCATCAGTTGCCTGATCACACAGGCCAACACTGAACTCAGCAATACCCCCTCAGAAGTCTTCCTTGAAACAATCCTGCCAGATGTTCCTGTGGGCTCAGCTACTCCACTGCCCACTGTGGCACCAGCTTTGCCTGCTGGGCACAACAGACAGAGATGGCTCCCTCAGTGACCCTTCACATGAAAGGATACAACAAAGAGAGAGCTCAGCAAAATACAACCAGCCCCAACAGAAGCCACATCAAACAGGAAGCTCCTCTGACTGATTGGCTCCTGGTTGATATAGTCCTGGCCTCGCCCACCACCCCAACCACAACCACCTGGGTGAGGGCAGAGACACAGATGGGCCAGGTCCTGCTTCTGGAACATGAAGCCAGTGGAGAAAACAAAACATTCTGCTAGGTTGTGACTCATTCACAGGTCAATTCCAACTTGGGGCCCACAACTTGGGCCCCAGCATCTCACTCAGTGGCAGCATGTTTGGGGTTTCTCTAAAATACATAGGTGGTGTATGGTGTTTTCCCAGCCACTGCAGCTCAGCCCTGCGAGTGCCGTTGCCTTCTCCTCTGCATAGCAGGAGAGAGAGTAGCAACATGGCAGAGCTCCCAGGGATGGGTGACAGTCAAGGTCTACTCTGGCAGATTGAAGGTTTCACCCATCTTCCATGTTTCTGTTGTCCTTCCTCCACTCCTCACTCTCCATGTTGGCATATGTGACGGCTGAGGGGCTTTGGTGGGTGATGTTGCAGTCTGATAAATAGCCAGTCTGCTTTGGGCTTCCTCTGAGCACAGCAAATCTCAAGATACAACACACCCCGTTTATTCTATGTTTTCTGGGGGCAAATGGAGTCTTCTGAGGTCTGGCTGATGTGCACATGTACTAGTACATGTATTATTTACTGTGAGAGCTCTCCTGGTTTACAACACAGCATCTCTTACTCTCCATCCACTTGGTATAGAGAGGAAGCCCTGCCTGGTGGTGGCTCTAGTGGATGCCTCTTTTCTGCTGCCCTGTTAACAATATATAGACTCCAGCCTGGTCCAGGACAAGATGCTGACAAATTCTGTTTAGCAGTTAAGCAAGTTTTTAACTACATAAATAATGCCTGCATATTGTCCGAGGCATAAAGAATGGAGGGATAGGAGTACAACAGGGGAATTTATTATCGGTACATATGAACTGAAACTATCTCAACTTCACTGTCCAAGCTGAGAAAAAAGCCAGAAGGACACAAAGAGCATGATGAGTTAGCATAAGAGAATAGTTTCTTTGATTCTTGCTCCTCTTCTCACCACCACAGATGCCAGCAGCAGCAAAGATTTGAAAGATTTTGTTCGTGACATACAGCTTTTCAATCTATAGTCTTTGCTTTGCCATGAATTCAGTAGCTTTCCATTTCTAAAATTCTCAGTTAGGAAGCAAAAGAGAACAAAGAAGTCTGTGGTAATAGTATTACCTGGCAGGGAAGGGGTACTATCTAGGAAGGGTATGCTGGAGAAGAGGGTGGGAACCGGGAGGATTTTTCATTTTCACATTCTTCATCTCACTTTGTTTACTCACTGCCTGCAGAAAGGCTGCAATGGCAAGTGCCAAGATTTTTCTCTTTCACACATACACAAAACGTTGAAAAAAATCTGTGTTTGCTTTCTACCAGTTAAAAAAATGGAAACACTTTCAAAGTGGAGAACAGAAACAAGTTCATATGCTACAAATTGAAGCACAGAGTTTTTTCCTTCTTACTAGCTACAACCTCACAGTTCACAACTATTATACCTGCTACCAGCTGTTAGCAGCAGGAAGTGGACATTGTTGTATCAAGGTATTTCTTTGCCCAGAGCTGAAGTCACAGCTGATGAATAGAAATCTGCCAGAGGCTTGTACCCTGTCTAATGGTGCAGGCAGCACCTTTGCCCATCATTTTTTTCAGGCTCTCTTGGAGCTACAGACCCTTGAGCCATACCCAGCTATGGGTGCTCAAGGGTCCCAGCGTGGTCCCTCAGCCCACTGCTGCCAGTCAGTTCAGGAGACCAAGTGACAGCTTGGAGCATCTCTCTCCAGGAACAGAAGACCTGCCGTCCTTCACAAGCAGGTGTCTGCAAAGCCTAAGCTACGTGCTTTGGAAGGAATTTTTGTGTAACCTAGCCCTGGCCCCATTATGAAAGCATTAAATTAAGAGTTTCACACTCTTATTAAATGAATCCCCTTCAGGAAAAAAAAATAATGGTGTGTATGGCAGAGACTTTTCTGTGCCTTTTGATGTGATCCTACTTGGATTGCAAAGTCTTGCCTGACATAGGCTAAGGTGTTTCTACTTTGGATCTGTCTGATATTGGAGGTCACAAAAATATTGGAAAGACTTTGCCAGCAAGCTCTTCTGGGAACAGAAATTGTCCGTGCACATCTTGCAGGTACTGTTTTTGCTTCAGGGCCTGCAGATGGCAGGGCCACTTTGCCCAGACCAGTGCTCCCCGCCTGACTTCTCATGAGCCCTGGTCTTCTCCAGGTCTCTTAAGGTTTAGCACACAGGTTTTGTTTTTCCCTTGTGGTCTTTCTTTTCAAAGCAGGGCAGATGAGACCCAGCAGGGGAAGAGCAGAGCAGGGCATATATCAAAGCAGAAAGAGCTGGGCCCTTCAGGATGCTCTGTGTACAGCAGGCTGGGTTCAGTCCTTGGGGATAGCAACACCATGATATCTGCTCCAGAGTGGGAATACAGTGCTGGTGACTTTAAAGTCCTGTTCTCTTCCCCCTCATGACAGGCAGCATGAGCAGAGCATTTCCCAGGGCAAGTCATCCAGCAGATCTCCGGGGGGTTGGAAGTGGAATGAGGAGCTGATAAATGAGCAGGTCTGGGTCAGCATTTGGGCGACTCTTCAAGCAAGAAAATAGCAGAGGAAAGACATTGTGGGGTGGGAAGGAAGGTGAGAAAGGGAACTGCATGTCTCACTTGGGCTGTTAAAAGCTACCTACCATATAGGTGCACAGCTGTTTGCATGGAGGAGCTTAAGTCTTCCCCAGCCTTTATAGCCCACAGCAGCCTGTGTTTGCATCTGCCATCCTGGCTCTTGTCACTTCCTGGGGAGGGGGAACGTCATAGTGGGACCTGGGAGGAAAGTTCTCACCATAGCAGCAAGGCATGCATATAATATTACATAGTCCAGTACATTTAGCTAAATGCACGTACTTATGTTTGCCATAAGGTCGATAATGCGTAGGTACAAATTATGGTACCTTTGCTGTGTTGGCTAACATACACACTGTGGTTTCTCTGATAAGCCTGATTTGCTCAGTGCAGAGACAATTCGCCTCTGTTTTGTTGCCCAACGCACCAAGTATAACATTGCCCATCTGCCACATGCTGCCTCTCTTTAAAAAGAAAAGATCATTGAATGGCTCAGAAATGCACTTTCTCTTGTAGATATAGATGCACATGGTCCCTGTATGAGATGGGGTGCCTACTGGTGATCCTACACACTGTCCCTGCAGTCAGTGAAAGACCACCAAAGAAAGAAGAGGTCACACGTCCTGCTTTCCAGGTCTCACATACGGTTAATGCAGGGTGCACAGCACTCACTGTTACCGTGCCATTGTTGTGGGTGGCCCAAGTGGCTGCATGTTTTGGTTTGGTTTTTTAATTTCATCTTTGTTTTGCATAGATCCATTTGAATGCTGACAAAAGTGCCTGGAGACATGGGAGTGTACTTTAGACAAAGCCATTGCTGTAAGAAGTGTAGTGTCCAAGTAAGCTGTAGCACGCAGACTTGCAAATGCTTTTGCTGGCTCTCTTCCAGAAGGATACAGCAGTTATCATATTCCTGGGAACTATACCCTCTTTGTTTTTGCTTTCTTGCGTGAGGAAGGAATGCTTTTTACTACAGTTGCAGTGAGTTTAAATAATGACATCTGTACACTGAAATTGCTTTTTGCCCTTTTGAAACTCTTAAGATAACGTTTGATTACAGAGGAAAGCTGCAGTAATGGAAGCAATAATAAATTCAGCATGTTATGCTAACACGATATCACTATTTTGATAATCATTAAAAAGGAGATCACCAAAGGTCATTTTCTCAGGTTAGAGAAAATAAGTTACAACAGGGGATATAAACAACTGAGGTTGTGTAGGTGACCCAGAAGAAATTTGAGAAGTGACCTTAATTCTGTGTCTGAGTGTCTTTGGGGGTCAGAAATGCCAGCTATTGCAGGGCTTTTTAATCTAGAGAGCAAGGCACAGAATAGTCATGGTTGAAGATTAACAAAGGTAAAAACTAAAATTAGAGACCAGGCATGCTTTTTTGAACAGTGTTTACTGATGATAAATATTGGGATGAGCAACCCAAGGAAGAGATGGATTAGTTGGTTATTGGTGTCTTCCAAGGAGGTCTAAAGTCTTCCTGGGACACAGGCTTTAGGCAAGCTGGCAGCAGTGGCTCCAGGCAGCATTAAATGGTCATGTCTTTTGGTCTGTCTGCTCATTTGATCTTCCCTCTTGGCCCTGTGAACCAGGGATGTCTGCAACAAAAATTTATGCCTTATAGTCTTCTAGGCTTCTTTTTCAATATAAAAGAGTTGGAGTCTATTGAAAAATGAACTTGTCTGTCGTGGAGATCAGAGTACTGTCCTCTATATTAGTCCACATAGCTAATTACACTTCCCAACAATACTACAAAGAACAATCTCCATTCTGTTCCTTAAAGAGGTAGGCAAACTGACAGCAGACCTTAAATCCTACAGGGAGCTCACATCAGTAGCAGCTAGAGCTCATTGTTTCTATATGAAGGCTAAACTATACATCATACAAATACATGACCTAACAGCTTCAGCAGTGACCTGCAGGTTTCCCAGGCTGACACCAGTTGCCTGCCCACAGTTTAGCAGGTTGATACATGCTCCGAAGTATGTGGACTTTGAGAAACTGAAGAGTTGGGGTTGTCCTCTAAGTAGGAAGGCCGCACTTTGGATGCACTATAGAGGCTTCCTTCTAGCTCTTTTGAGACTTATAGAGAAGAAAGTACTTGACAGCCTAAAGAGGACAGATTACTGCCCATCCAATCCACCAGCTCTCCAATATTAAACATTAACCCTGCTTGGTTTAATATGGTAAATAGTGACTGCCACAAACTGGGACTGCTTTTCTCTGCTGGGGAGGAGGAAATGTTTTGCATAATTGAGATACTTTATAGTAGGGAAGGAGAATTCAAAATCCTTTTCAAGGTCACATGTACCCAAGGTATACAAAATCCTCTGCTCAAAATGATGCCTTTTCAAAACAAGCATACCAGGGTTATTTCAGTTCTGGTCATCATGCTCAGTCTCACAATAATCAAAGCCTGTTATCTGGTTCCTTGCAATATCGTGACTCACCAGCTAATGATGACAGTGTCTCACACATGCATCAGTAGCTGCTTTTTAAGATATGGAAATTGTGAACTCCTGGTACAACTTAATCTTCAACATTTCTTTTCCCATTTTTATTAATTCACCTGCAGATTAACTCTTAAAATGCAGTATCTTCTCCTCTGGCCATGGCAAGAAGTGGAGGATATCTCTCAGCTATTATATACTAGTTTCTTGTAACATAAAGCTGCCCAAGTGCCTCCAAGAGGCAGTAAGAGGGCCGAAATACTGGATGAAATGATTGCTGTCCTCACAACCAAGAAGAAAATGTGCTCATTTAAAAAAAAAAAAAGAAAAGAAAAGAAAAGAAAAGAAAAAAGCTAAGAATAATGGAAAATAAAAGTAAAATGAAAACTAGTAAAATAAAATTTTAAAAAACCCCCAGAAAATAAAGGATTTAGCCTAATTTTTTTTGCTTGTTTGTGGAAAAACAATGTGCCCTATGGATAAAGGAGAGGGGAAATGTGAATTTCCCAAACTTTAATCTATGTTTCCAGATTATCTATGCTATTATCCCTTCCCGTTCACAGACTGCTTCCTGCAGCCCTCTGGCTCTGTGCACTGGCAGGTACCTTAAAATGGCCTTGGACTTGGCAGATGTTGCATGTGTAGAAGGAGCAAGGTGTCAGCCAAACATGTGGCCCCGTACAGGGTGCTGCTGCTGTGGTTTGCGTGCATGGACAGGGTACAGCATGTTGAGCAGACCATGGAGTGCCTCATAAGGCACATTTTTCTTCTGCCCTCAGCTGTCTAAAAGCTGTCTGCCTGAAGCTAAGTGAATGAATGAGGTGATCTTTTTCTACAATTAATAGAGAGCTGTATGCACCTCCAGAGGATAACTCCTCCCAGATACCTTAGATGCTTATCTTAGGATGGCATGAATTGGTTTCTAGAGGTGCCTCTTCTTCTCCATTGACTGTGAAGGGAACACAGGTGGCTGACAAGCTTCAGCAACTAACTTTTAGGTGGCTGAACTGGGGGATATAAAGAGCTACCTAGAGGACTTCAATAAAAGTTAACACAGTCAAGAAGATTGTATGAGCGGTTGCAAGGTAAGAGGTCCCTGAGTTCAAATCAGTGCTTTTCAGCTGCTTTGCTGGGTGATGCGGTGGTAGCAGTGGTGGTGCTGGTGGCATCCTTTGGCTAGAAAACACCAATCTGACTGTGCTGTTTTTTTTCTCCATCCTCAAAGGTCGCCACTGTGAGGTTCATCAGATGATTGGAAACTACATGTGGGACCAAAAGACAAATGTATCTTTTGATATTGGTGTGAATAAAGAAAGCCTGCTGCCTCTCTGGTGGGATGGATCAGAGCCTTTGTGGGTTACAATGATGAAAGAAAAAAAGAACGTTTCAATGTACTACTGGCCAGGTTAGTATGTCAAAAATCACTACCATCTTAATGGTACATGTTTACATCTATGCACTCCATATGCTGTAGGATGGCTCTTTAATATGGTTCTGAAATATAGACATGAATTATGAGTGCTTTACTGACAACTGATAGAAATGAATTATGTTCTCTTAGGCCATGACAATCTGCATATGCTTAGAAAGGAAAAGACTGAAGGTAGCTTTCCACCGCGTGTTACCTTCAGGGGAGTGCTGGCTTGCAGAGCATCCTATGCTCCACAGACTGCTTGTTCATCTTGCCCACCTGTAGCTTCTCCTGTTCTGAATGGTTGCTCCACGAATGGTTCATAGAGCAACACTGTAGACCATGTTACTGATCAAAGTTAAACAGTAACCATTCTTCCCCAATGCTTATTTAGTTTTAACCTGGAAATTAGTAGCTGAGAGCTGAAGATTATATACTCTGTGGAGACAGCAAAATCCAGGTGAAAGTGAAGCATCCTTTGGTGAGCTGGCATGAACACTCTTGTTCTTCTTCATCATTAACTCAGCTGAGATCTCAGTTGTGTCTGAGTCTGAGCCATTCATTTGGAGGGACTTGTCCTTTCTGTTCCTCATCAGATATTGGACCACTGAAATCATGATGGATATATAATAAAGAGTCTTTTTTAACAAATAGGAGTATGCCCTTAGGCTGTCCATTTAGGCACCCACATGGAAAGAAATGTTCCAGCTGTGCAGCCAGACCTAATCCCTTGCAAGGTACCCAGCTTCTCACCTTTTTGACCTTCTAACTCTGCTGTCTAAGCAGTACGCAAATACCATCCTATGTGTAACTTCAGGCTAGAGGACCACGTTAGAAGAGCTGTATTGAATACAGCCAGTGCCAGTGGGTAGGGCAGCAGCAGCTGACTCATGCCACGGGCTCCCAGCCAGCTCATCTTCTGCATCCCAACGCACATGTGCCTGATCACAGTCTTTTGACTGTGGCACATGGCTAATTGCATCCCAGAAAAAAGGCCACAGTTCTCAGGAAATGGAAGAAAGAGCAAACCAAGATGAAAAACATTGAAGAGCCATCCAGAGTGTTTCTACAGTACTGAAGAGTGAAAAGATCTGATGGTGACAATATTGCCTTGTGGACTCAAAGGGAGTCCAAGGGACTGGAACTGCAGACTAGATATAATGGTTTGAATCAACCCTCAAAAAAAAAAAAGCTTCTTACTGGAGATCACCCAAGTGACCTAAACAGCAATAGTAGGATATAGAAATAGTAGGATGTAGAAATTATACAAGAATGTAGAAATTCTTCTAATGATTTACAAAGAGACCTGTTTCTACAGACTATTCATTTTTAACTACTAATGTAACTGCACTGAATAGGTATAATTATGTACTGCATAGATGTAACAGTCTACAGAGACCTACTGAAATCCAAAAGAACAGTATAATTTACCAGTAAATGCCTTTGGACTTTGCCTAGCCCCTTCATGTTGCCTTTTGAGTAGTGTCTCCCAGGGAGAGGACGTATAATGTGTATATGTATATATCCCTGTATTCATATGTGTACTCTCACACTTACCTGTCCACTATTTCCAGTGGACAATTGCAGGAAAAATAGAGCCTCCCTTTTCCCAGTGCTTTTGCTGCCAAGTGTATGCATTGACTCTCTTAGGAGACAGAGGGGGAATTTTTTGCGTGAATCAGGCATTTTAGCTGTGGACTATGACATGTACATCTGTCTGTCATTAATTACTTATCCGTGACAGATGACCTTTGGCAAAGTCATCAGTGCCGCAGTTCCGCAAATGCTTAAGCACATGCTTATTGTAAGGGTGTTCAAGGTCTCAAACGACACACTGGCCATACAGGGTCAGGCACCGAGGTGAAACATAGAACTATAGAAATAAAACACAGGGCAGCTGGGCAGCAGTAGGACTTCAGGTGTAACTGGAGTAAATGGAATTCCCTCCAAATGCAATAGTATTTATTGTATTTTCGCTATATGATTTGGGCTTGATGATATTAAAGGTCTTTTCCAATCTAGACAATTCTGTGATTCTGTGTTTTCTGGTTCCATGGTAAGGATGTAATCCTTTCTAACAATTCTAGATCTATTATTTTAAAGTTTTAATTCTTAACAGGGCATTCGACTGGGGAGTGATACCAAACAAAATGAAAGAAAAGATAAGGGTTTAATAACCAAAGTGGGTAGAGGTCCCACAGACACTTGCACTGCGTATGATCTACTATTAGTGATTAACTTCCCAGCTTGGGGCTATACTGCTGCTTAGTACTGAATCTTGCAAACCTGATAAAGATCCAAACAGGAAAAGTCTGGAAAACTGTTAATAGAAACAGCAGTGTACAGCCAAATTCATCACACTTTGTTCTGGAAGATGCTATTTTCTCTCCAGCCAGTGGTGAAGACAAATGAGACCAATCAAATGCAGCAGAAACACGTTGCGAATGCCAGTAAGCTGATACCCAGGGTTAACTTACACCACTGCCATTTCCTCCTCTGAGCCAGTTCCAAGCTTTACAAAGTCTGAACCCCAAATCTGCCACTTTGTATTCTTCCCTGTGTTCCTCTCTCACGCACAGCCACTGCTTAAAGGAAGAAAATCCAGACCCCAGCAAACAGAGAACCAGCAGGATGGCCGTTGGATGCAAACACTCATCCATCACAGCCTTAGCTGTGAGCCCAACATAAACACAGCAAAAACAACTCATCGGTAGAATTCATCAGAGCTCTTCTGCCTCTAGAAGTGGAGGAGCCAAAATACCACTGTGCTGAGGGTCCCAACTGCTGCTTCTGCCAAAATATAAGCACTTGGTGCATAGGGACATTTTTCTTTTTTCTTCACAGTGTTTATTAGGCAGTTTCTGCTCTTTAAGACATTCCTGGGATAAAAGTCAGGTATCCTCTGACTTTGTTAAGTAAAACACAACAGCTAATGCCATATGTGGGGTGAGATGCACAGCCTCACACCCAGGTTTCCTGTCTGAAGCACTGGAGCAGTGAATGGAGAGGCCCCAGAAGACTATGAAAGCATCCCAGTGGTACTACTAAAGTCAAAGCTTTCTAGCACTCCTCATGCTGAGCCCAGTGGGTGATGTCACCCTGGACCCTCAAATTCCTTAATTTTCCAGCAGCCTATGCAACAGCTTCAGCTGAAGTGCAGTGACATCTTTTCTAAACACTGAAATGAGAGAAAGGGGAAAAAAGGAGCTCTTCATCCAACTTTTTGCCATTTAAACACAACATTTGCCAGACCATGGAGCTAGTCTGGAAAGTCTTCAGAACCTTCTATTATGACATGAAGTGTCCAGCTGTTAAATCGATGTTTAGAAATGCAATTTAAAGCTGGCAGGGCTGCAGGTCTCCATGTCAGATAGATAAAGAGGAGCCTATATATCACTGTGAGATAAGTCCTTATTCCTGCTCCAGTAGTTCCAGTTACTAAATTAAGGTTTAGTATCACACAGAACTGCAGAAAGGTACCTAACTTTACATCTTAGTAAATACAATTCATCTATTTGTAGTTTAACTAAGAAAAACTTAACATCCTCTTTGTCTGGCTCTATATCTTTTAAAATTTGCTTTCCCATCATATTTAAATGAGAAAATTTACTATCTGTCCTGATCTCTACCAAGATGGAATTTAAATATTAAAGGGTTTTTATACTATGACTAGTATTTTGGAATTGTAACAAACCTTAACATCAAAAATCCAATTTTAAGATCTGTTCATCACAGAGGCTAAAAAGAAAAAAAGAAAGAAAAAAAAAAAAAAAAAGGAAAAGGAATCTCTTGGTATCTAAGCAGCCTGAATTTTCAGTGTTACTGCCAATGAACTGCACACTTGAAGACAAATATTTAGTGGCCAAAATGATTTTTAACTGTTGTTGCCTCTGTAGTCTTTCGTGTCATGCTCGTCACTTGACAATCTAGAAATAGCAAAGATATCTCAGAAACTAAAATATCCTAGATCCCCAAGAGGTTAATGTTTCCTGCTAAAAATGATCGTGTGAGTAATTCTGAGGAGCGTTATCTGAGAAAATGAGAATCTGCTGTCAGTATCTGAAGAGGAAAAGAGAGGCAAAACCATCATATTAGTCATTGGCTATGGGCAATAGTCCACCCAAACTGAAATACCAGCATTTCCAAACACATCATTAACTTGTTGACTGGCTGTGGAGCCAATCTTTTCCCAGACTCAAGTGTCAGAGGAGACATTGGCTCTGAACTTCCAATTCGGTCGTTAAATACTAGCAAAGCCCACAGAGGACTTTTACACCACCTCTAACATCTGAGGTAGCTAAAAGCCCATGTTTTGCTGCTGGTAGCACCCAGGACATCATGCAAAAGACTGAAGCTACACATTCTCAGGGCAGGGGGCAAGGGCTCCTACTTTCTGGAGATGACTTCAGGTCATTCATAGAATATATTTTTTTGACGATTTGGTTAGGTAGCAGCTGGGACCTGTCTCTGTTGCACGATGTAATTTCCTGAAGGTGCTGTCTATAGATGCATAGAAGTTTTACTGTAGGACCATATGGAGAGTCAGTTCTTGTCAAGTGATCTGCAGGTTTTTCATCCAGGTTGCAGATCATTTTTATGGTGGACTGATAAATACTAAAGTATCTCCGTGCAGAAAGGGAAGGGTTAAGTCATATAAGTTTGGGGCAACAGGGGAAGAATGAAAAGTGAGCACTATCACACACTCCTACAATGTTTATAAAAAACAAGTATTTAGATAGAGGTACAAAATTATGTGGACATGTTTTTATAGAAAAGTAAATTAGTTTACTACAATTTTAGTTCACTATGTTTTCTGTTTATTATTGCAAACAATTAATTGTAATAGATGGGGTCCTTCAAAACACACAAAGAATGTGGAGACCAATGGGTGAAGAGTTTGAATTGTCACATGTGCTAGGGCTCTTTAACTTTTGAAAGGGTAACCTCCATCTGACTTATCTGGCTTTCTGAAAATCAGTGAAGATTTGCAGTAAAAATTTTCTAAGATTAAATATTTATGTTTTTCTAACCTTTCTTGGTACTCCTGAGAAGTCACGATCAGAAGCCTCTTAGCCAGCTTAGCCTGCAAGCTGTGTGCTTTTCCCCATGTCCCAGTACTGCACCTCAGCAACAGGAGTTCATGCAGGCTGAGATGCAAGACACTGACAAATTTTCATTCCTGAGTGTTCCAGTAAGCAAACCACTGCAAATCATCTCTGAAAGTAGCTCTGCTTGCTCTAGTGCCCTCTCTCTACTTACACCTCCTGTGCAACCTTCTTCCCCCACAAGCAATGAGCCAGCATATGACAGTCCGTAATGTCTATTCCTTTCATCTCAAAGGAGAAGAAAAGGGACCCAAATGGAGGCAGATTCAGGCTATGGATTAGAGCTGCCTTTTTGACCTGATTATCAAACCACTGTACACAGTGGCCATTTTCCAAAAGATCTTTTTTCTTTTTTTTTTTTCCCCTTGTGTCCCAGGAATACACCAGAAAATGCCTAACTGTGATGGGAGGACTCTGGGGCTCTCAAAAGATAATTTGCATTAATCCAGTGTTTCTGAAAGCACACTTCTTTTAAATATTAATGTTATTCAGCAGCATAGTAACTGGAGAGCAAAAGGGCAAAAAACCCCACAAAAACATGTTTTTGTGTGTTCAGGGTCATGTTCTCCTGTAGGATTTGTTGCCATAAATTTCTGGGCCACAAAACAGCTGTATTTTGCAGGGGAGGCTCCAAGTTACCATGTGAGTTAATTGGTTTATATTGTTTTAATAAGACCTTTTGGGAAACAGATTTAATAGTGGAGTGCCAGTATCACATAATAAAATCTGGTTTATAGGAGGATATTACGATGTAAGATACAGCGTGTCTAACTGGAAAGTATTTGCTGAACTTTCAGGGAACAATTTCTAAATCTATTATGTTGGAAGCCTGGAAATGAGGCTATGTGACTGCAGTATTTGAAATGAAAACAAGCTAGCCATTTAGGTGGAAACCATCTGCCACAAGGGAATCAGGAGTTTTAATGTGGGAAGGTCACACAGAGACCTTCCTTTTAGAGAGGGAAATAAAAGGATCTAATTGATGGTTTGCTACAAGCACTCGTCAAGCCAACCTCTTTCCCCTTTTCACTTCCCAACCACACGGTTTCCTGCAGGGCAGGTGTAAGGTAAGTAATGTCACAGGGAATTTACAAACCTGAACTTGGACCCCACAGTGTGGGGTCTGTGATCCAGGTGAAACAGCATAGCTTACCACATTTTTCACTCATAGGTTGTGAGGTTGAAATCCTTGGAGTCAGACCAAGTTATTGCCGCGAGTACTTCAGCGTCCCAACGGATAAGAACTTTGCAGATGCCATCAACGATGCTCTTGAGTCTCTGAGGTATGTCACTAGACTTCTGCGATGTCAAGCTTCATCCCTCAAGGATGAGTATTTGGGTTTACTATCGGCCTTGCTGTAGAGAAATTTTGAGAGTTGGCTCCCAGGTAAGAAGGTGGAGGCCAAGTCTGCTTTATAGTACTGCCATAGGAACATGACCATAACAGAAATAGGCCCTTATACATTAAGACCGGAGGGAAAGATGTGCTTGTCTTTTCAGGTGTAAACAACAACACAGAGGAGACATCCTGACTTAGTATTTTTAATTTGCTGTTTCAGACAAGTTCAAGATCAGTATGTGAGTGTCTGTTCACTGACCTGCAAGAGCAGCTCTGGTAACTTGTTTATGAGACCAATGCTTTGGCTCTTTCTGCCTTTCAGAACATCTCAGGCACAACAGTTTTGAAGCAGGCATTCATTTTGAGCAAATATGATAATTAGAATAGAATAGAATAGAATAGAACAGAACAGTTCTGTTCAGTTCAGTTGGAAGGGATCTACAATGACCACCTAGCCCAACTGATAGGAATGATGGGAATATATCTTTCAACCAGCTCCTAGGAAAAACATAAACTCCACCTCCAGCTTTCAAGTTCCATCATCTCTCATCCAAATGTTAACAAGGGACAACTACATTTACCCTGTAAAACCAGAAAAGATTGCATGCCACGTGTGGAGACGATGCCTTACCTTAGCTATAACTAAGCTTCGTCTTCTATGGAATTATGGTTCCATAATTTATCCAGTACTAGGCTGCACTTCTAATTTGCTAGTTGCAAACTGCCATAGTGATTTGAATCTGAAGAGTTTCATATTCAAATGCTGAGTGTTGCTTGTCCTTGAAATGAAGGCTCCAAAATGATGAGAGTGCTGCTAGAGAGGCTGTGGCACACTAGTTCCTGCTGCACAGATGCTCACAAATCAGTGTTATTTGCAGCACAGGGCTTAGAGAGAAACTGTCTTGAAACATGTGATCAAATTTCATTTGATCCTGAAATGATTTAGCGTATATTTTAAGAAAGTTATCTGCATGTGACATGAGAAGTTCATACATGCCATAGGAGGCTTTCTGGAGCTTCTGCAACGCTTTTAATTCACTGAATAAAAGAGGGAATGGAAAACTGAATACAGACACCAGCTCTGACTTCTAGGGGAAATGCAGAATTACCATGGAAAGATTTTTGGTTGGGTATCATCTGGGGATGGGTCAGGATATGCTTGAAGCCCTCTGACTGGTTTCTGTGAAACAAGGTGAATAAGGCTGCTCAGGACAGGCTGCAGCTTTGTAATTGTGAACAGGATTAAAAGCAAGGCACAAACTGTTAAAACCTCCAGCCCTTCAAGATGCTCTTTTGGGTAGCTGGAGCCCATTGAAAAAGTTTCAATAGCTAATTCACCCTGAGTCACAAGGCTGCTTGCTGCTGCCTTTGGTGGCAATGAAGAAAAGGGCAGGGACACAGCAGTGTCGGTGGGGCAGCTCACAAGAGGTGAAAGCTGGTGATTTCAAGAAAAAATCCCTGCCACCAGAATGTCTGCCATAAACACCAGCTACAGCCTGCTGAAGAGAAGAAATCCTACAGATTGCAATGGAGCTGTGTGAAGTCAAGTCTCTGGTGTCCATGTAAACACCATCCCTCTTGAATTTCTGCCTGAGTTCCTCTTCTTTAAACTAAGTGCCCTGTCTGCAGCAAAGCAGGAAAGAGGAAAAAGGAACAATCATCAATAAAATCAATAATCAGGTTTGGGTGTAAAAACTGCAGGGACTTACAAAAAAGAAAGGAGGGTAGAGAATGAACAAATCAAAAACCAGGTAGGTTTTCCTTATCCTTTCTCTCCTTCATCCTGTTTGTTTAGTTCTTTAAAATTTAGCAAACAATTTTCAGTGCTGCTGGGCCAGCCCATAAAAAGTAAAGCTTCTGAAATGCCTTTACTGTAGGTGTATTAATTTAGCATGATTTAGCATCTATGGGTAGAAGAGTCTTCAGCATGTTTTATTGCCATTTGCATTTTTTGCAACAGCTTCTGACTCTTGAAGCTGTTCAAAGGCTGGCAAATCCGGCATGTTTCCTTTCCACACCCCAATTAATTGAAAAAGTCCATTAGGTTGAGGCTGGCACTAGCTCTGTGTGGAAAAACAGCCTGTGGCAAGGGCAGGCTGTTGCCTGGAGCAGCGCCTTGCTCAGTTGCCCTAATAGCAGGTGTGAGTAGTTAATGAACTGCACTTATGCTCCCACCTTTAGCAAACCTTACAGGCACTTCAGGGTAGAGAGTAAGCCATTTATTGTGGCATGGTGGCCTAGTGGTTAACTTGAGTTTGGGCACCAGAACATTGTAACACCCATCTTAACCTCACCAAGGTCAAACGAAGTTTTGTCAATGCCCTCTGTAAGGGGAGGAGTACCTAACGCATCAGGGAGCCACTGAGCTCCTTTTGCAACCAAAGGAAACCATCCTTCAGGAATATTCTCCAGTATCTTCAAACAGGTGCTTTGAGACCATTATTTAGACCAAAAGTATTCAAAACCAAGCCAAGCACCTGTTTTTGGCAAGTAGAACTAAAACTTTCCTTATGTCTTTTCCACAGCTATAATTTAAGGGCTGTTGTAGCCCACCTACCTTCTTGGACAGGTGTCATGAAGTTTACATGGTACTTGCAAAGTTTATTGATGAAATATAAACCCCTTTTTGGTATTGCCATTGATGTCATCCAGCTTTCTTCAGCAAGCTTTCCTTAGCAATTTTTTTTGAAACTTACTGGTGATGGGAGAAGACAGGACTAACACATAGTTAGAAAAACAGGTTACTTCTCCAGTGCAAGCCGTGATCAGAGATGCCTAGTTTCCTTAGGAAAACAGGCAAAAAATGGAAACAAAGTCTAACTCAATCTTACAAGCTCTGCATGTGCTGTACTCAATCCTGCAAACTCCTAAGCATGCCATATATCTGGAGCTTGTCCCATTGAAGTCATGTGCAAAGTTCAACGTTTATCCTTAGAGCACTGAATCTTCCCTAAGAAATCTCACCACAGCCTAAATAAGACCACTTGTTTCATGGAATAAATGTTTCTTAGCTCCTATCTTGCTCGAAATGACCGCTTAGTTACAGGTGAGAAGACACAAAGCAGTCTAAGTAGCTAATTAATACAGGCACTGCAGCAGAATAAAACTGTTCCAATATGTTCAGTGAGTGTGCATACAATATAGAAATCACAAGGTTAAATTTTAGAAATTAATTTATGCATAATACAGATAGACAGTAACACTTAAAATGAAATTTGAGGAGAGAACTGCTGCTTCATTTGAGTGATTTTTAAATTATGAAGAGTGAGAAAGAATGCTCTTCTGCAGGGACAGTGGTGGAGAAATTCCCACCACAGCAGAGACCTTCAGCTTCCTACACGACTGCTTCTCTGAGGTCTTCAGCAAATTTACAAATGCAGATGACAAACCCTGATTCATTCATTCAGTCCCTCACCTCTGATTTTTTCTCTTCTGTCTCACTCATTACACCAGACTACTCAGGTGTCTTTGATCAAAGAAGCTGGACGTGTCAGGACATCACACAGTCTTTTTGTAGGGATCTTGATCTGGATGAGAGCATGTATTATGAATGGCACACCCCGTCACATATTAAGTACAGTAGAAAAAGACTAGGTTTGAACTTCTTGAGCATAGATTTGCACACAGCTGCTCTCAGGGAGCTTTACAGTAAACTGTAAAGTGGTCATGAAAATGTAATTAAGCACAGATGTATGTGCAATCCCCACTAATTAAGCTGGGGGCATTCAGTGCAGAAACGTGTGATCATCTAAACTTGTGCAACCCCAAGATTACCTTGGTTTCCCTTTGGTCATATTCCTGAGTAAAAACCCCATCTAAAATCTCACCCCAATTCATACCACTTAGGATTTTGCAAGGTCATGGAAGAGCCCGTCCTGAGTTGACCTCGGTGATTTGGAAGACCTCACACAGGACAAAGCCAGAAGTGCCAAACTTTAATTAATGCACATTTGTCTGGTAATTCCCACAATCCTTTTAATAAGGGCATTCAGCACAGAAATCAGTATTTCTTCTGGGTCTTTCTTTGTCAATAAGAGAAAAGCCACCTTCCTAATTCAAAGAGGTAGTAGAGGGCTGCCAGGCCAGCCTGTGTTTGCACATGGCAGTCTCTACTTGGCTTCTCTCATGGGAGTCTCAAGCAAACCCAGGTGACTCTGGACATGAATAATGAGCTCAGCCATATGATAGTGGGTAGGAAAGCCCATGCTGGAAGCAGAAAATGCTCCTCTGGGGTTTTGTGAGGTGAGGACAATAACACCAGTGACTGGGAAGGGAAGGCACCTGGGTGGTCCCCATGTACATCAGCCTCTCACTCCTTCCCCTCCTTCCACCTCCAGCAATGGCAGTGCTGAAATGGCTGCGGTATACTATGAACGCATTGATGTGGAAGGCCACCATTACGGCCCTTCATCCCAGCAGCGGAAGAAAGCTTTGAAGGCGGTGGACAAAGCATTGAGCAACATGTTCACGCTCATCAAGGTGAGTGGCGTCCAAAAATCCAGCTCCTAGGCGCGTTTGGAAAAGGCTTTAAACAGTGTTCTTTGTGGCACTGCCGAGAGCTTATTTAAATTGCTGTTAATTGGATGCATTGGCTGTAAACTTTTATTTCCTGAGAAACAGAGGCTATCAAGATCACATGGAAGTCAAAGCACCATTCCCCTGGTTTTTATTTTTGTCGATGGCATTATAACCCTCCTGGTGGATTATTATACTGATAGCCCTGGGAAACCATAAACCAACATACCTGTTGCCCTGTTTCTAACTTGTGCTGCTGGCTGGGATTTATAGTAGGCAAACAAATCAAAACTGCTTGTTTCCTAAGGTTTGTGGGATCAATTAACTTTTATAGTGGTTTTTATGGTACCATTCAGAACTCCGTACTTTAAACCTTGTTTTAAAAAACATGATCTAAATGATTTTACAGTGACAAAAAAGAGGATACCAAGTTTTTGGGTAAATGTCAATTCTATGAATATTTATGACAATGATAAATGCACATGGGAGTTTTTTATGTGTTGCAGTGAAGAGAGGAATGTGTATTCTCAATTCCACTAAACTATAAAAGCTCTCATGCTAAGTGCTGCATGTGTTTGGGAGTGGAAGGGAGAAACAGCCCTGCCACTGGTGATACCATGACAGAGTTGCTCTTCTCCAGCCATTCTGGCCTACAGATGAACGGCTGGATAAAATCCTGTCCATCACCAGCTAGGTTGCAGGACTGGGATGTAGCATCTGGTTACATAGCAGAGGGGTGGATTTCTTTTGGAAAAATCTCTATTTGGCGCTAACCTCTCAGACTCTTCCAGGGCATCAAGTGACAGTGGACGTCCACTATGATAGGTGGTGCAAAGCACATTGCAGGGTGTTTGCAACCATACTACTTCTGGCCAACTTCCACTAAATCAGTGCAGGTCAAATGGACATTAAAATTTTCCAGTGGGCACAGTGTGAAGCTCTTACTGGGCTGTAATGGCTGTCATGCACTCACTTCACAGAACAAGGGCCTTCAGCATGACCTCAACGTCCTCCTCTTCTCCGATCATGGGATGACAGATATCTCTTGGGCGAACAAAGTAATTGAGCTGAAAAACTATATCAATATGAGTGATACCATACAAATGAAAGACCGAGGTCCTGTTGTGAGCCTCTGGCCAGCTCCAGAGAAGCATGCAGAGGTAAGTACAGCTTATTCATATTTATTTAGTTTAGTGTTTCCTTTTTGTGTGTCTTTTTTGTGTCTTTTGTTGGCTTGTAACATCCAAATCCTGCTTTCAGAGATGCGTGTAAAAATCAGCCCAAGGCCCTTACAGGGTGACATACTTGGATCCTGTGACACACTTGTGATGCTGGTTTCTGAAGGGAAGTCACACCAGGCAAATTAAAAAGCATGAATTTTCACTGTTATTTGGCATAGAAACAGGGTTTCAAGCCCCACCACTATGTGCTGCTGATAAATAGCCAAAATATTTTAGCTCAAAATCCATTTTTAGGATTTTATATATGTATCTAAGTGAATTTATTGACACTCTAGCTGGGATTTTCAAATGATCTGGAGCAGGCATTCCTGTTCCAGTAAACTCCCATAGAGTTTGAGGAATTAAATCCATTAGACCAGAATTACAACAAAAATAATTTTTTTTACAATATTCTCCTTTGAAGCATTTTGATGAATAAGCATGCTGGATTGGATCAACCATAAAAGCCCAAGGCTAGAGCTGCAGGATTTTGAGGCACAAATTAAAACAATACAGAAAAATATTTGGAAACCACTTGAAAAGAATGAAAATGCAGCATCTGTAACTAATAGACTAGTACACTATAGTTTAACCAGAAACTAATGCTTTAGAAGTCATTATTGCTGTCCTCAGAATATAGATGAGTGGCTGTACAAAATAAGCAGTCTGTGCTCTGGGGGAATAATTTTGTTTTCTATGTTATATTTTAGCCAGTTGCAGTATATTGTAGCTTGTGCTACAGAGAGAACATTTGCTAATTTTTGCACCCAAACAGGCTCTCCGGGAATTGTGTAGCTGTGATACTGTGAACATTTCAAATTAGTGCCAGTATTGAAAGCTGTCTTAGAGACATGCGTAAGCAATTCACTCAGAGTTCCTGCAGGGAATTACAGCGTTTATACACACTCTCCTCAGCTGCAACTCAGAGATCCTTATTTTTGTAAGCCAGACCTTTGAACAAGGGCAAGTGTAAGTTGCAGCGTGGGGTTTCACCTGACAAAGCTCTTAAGCACATACTTCTGTTTCATTAAACAGCCTAGTATCCTAAGGAGAATAAAGTACAATGCCTTAAACCATGGGATTTTTTTCTTCCTTCATTTCTTTTTAGGACTTCCTACTGGAGTGCTGCTTTTTAAAGCAAAATAAAGTTGATTTTCTGTTTCCAGAATAACCGCTGGATTCCTCTATTCTTAACTTGCTTTAAAGAGCCATGTTTAGGAATTAGATCATATAATAACATAGTGGTTATCACCTTTAAGAGTCATCCCATTTTGAAGTACCAGAAGTACTGGTGAGACACCAGGACCATTCCCTAGCCCAGGTCATGGTGGGAGGTTCTGGTTGAGTCACACCCTCACAACCTGGTGCCATCCTTAAGGCGACTGCATATCAATGCAAATCTCTTGCACACATGTACAGACAAGGGGAACTTAGCTAAAAGGCTACCTTTCATTCTTTGCAGAATTGAGCTATTTCTTCCTGAAGATTATTTATATTTAAGCAAAAGATCAAAATACACGCTGGGGACTCAAAACCCGCCTTCTTTATGGGATATGAGCATCTTCTTTAGGCATTTAAAACATTTTTTCTGAAAAATTTGGGGTTTAACCACATTTGTGTGAGTATATTCCAAGGAGTTTGATTAATATTAATGAACCACTTGTACGGCATTGGGCAGCTTCAGAGCTACAGACATTGGCCAGTTAATCTCATGGCATCCTTATAATGCAGATAACTAAGCACTATCAATCCCTTCGATGGGAATTGACTGGTTAAGTGTAAGAAAACTTAAGGGTGAGGTGACATTGATTGCTAACCCAAAAGCACAAAGAGGGAAGTGAGTGACAGAAGCCAAAGGCAATATCCGTTTTCTGCATCTGTACCCAGTCCACATGGTGCCTTCGAGCATCTTTCACCGCTGAGTTTATTGTCTCCTGTGGTGGTTTGGTTTCTGCTGGTCTTCTGTGTAGGTTGATATACTCGAATACATTTGTGGGTGCGTGTATTAGAAATATACGTAACACATTAACTCATGTGTTCCTATGTGTTTATGATGCAAGTTTTCAGAACTTCCTAAACCACATAAGCAGGTTTTGCATAGCTGTCATCTTTGGACCAGCAAAATACCAGTCTGATTGGGCTGATGATTAGCCATTTATGGGGGTCAGCCATTTTACAGATTCAGGTGCTTCCATGTACGCATAGGTGTGTATGTGCTCTTTACAGCCATATGCTGTCCTAACATTTGCTTTCTTTGCAGATATATGAAAAATTGAAAGCTGTGGAACACATGAACGTTTACAACAAACAGGATATTCCAGATAGGTTTTTCTACAAAAAAGGAAAATTTGTGTCTCCTCTAACTCTTGTGGCCGAGAAAGGATGGTTCATAGTAGAGGTAAAGTATAGGAGCAAAATACATAGACATGGGTGCAAAAAGGTGTGCTATATGAAAACAGTAAGAAAAATGTACAATTCTATGCTGGACATTGAGTTAAAGTGTTATGTCGTTTACTTGGGCTGACTACAAACCTAACATCAAATATTGCTGTGTGCTTAGAAGTGCCTGAAAGGCATGGAAGTGATCCTGAAGGCAGACAAAGTCAAATAGTCAAGACGGTTCTTTTTTCAGTATCGTCATAAAGCAGGAGGAGTTTTTGTATTTCCCATTCCTGTTCTTCACTCCTCTTCCCCCTGCTCATCTACCTTCACCTCAGACACAAAAAGAGTGTTTCCATTTCAAGGCCTTACTATCGCTCCATTTCACAGGACTTTGTGGTTATCTTCCCTTCTTCCTGGCTTCCCACTCACCCGACTCTCCTAAAAATGCCCTGTTTCTCCCAAGCCCACCAGTCTCAAAGGGCCAGACTGGGGATTTACTCCTCAGAGATACCCAGTGCACACACTGAAATCCGAAAGCTTGTTAAGCAGCAAATTGATTAAGAGATTTTTTCATGCCAACTTATTTTGTTACTACAGATTATTGTTGATGTTGTTATTATTTTGCACGTGTATCGCTACTGAGCATCTCCACATTACAGACATTACATGTACTTCACCACAGCTCAGAGGGTGAGGGAACTAAGAGGGTAAACTGAGGAGCAGTACTAAGTGATTTGCCCAAGGACATACATTAAGTCAGTAAACTGGCGACACAACCAAGGCGCCCTGGGCTTTTTGAAGTGTTCCAGCGTAGTCATTGCCAATCATTGCCTTGCAGATTATTGTAACTCAGTTGAGCATCTTCCTTCATGATCTTCAGAGCTACTGCTCACCAGGCTTTGCTCAAGACAGTCCACACCACCACATTTCTCACTAGCCAACCTGACTTTAGGATAGTAATTCCTACAGCTGACTAAAAATGCACCTCTAAAAAAAAACTGGATTGCTTTTGAATACAGATGGGCAAGCACCACATTTCTGGTTAAAAAAAAATATAAAAAAGCCAGAGTTAAGATTCAACCATGTATAGTAGTAATCTGAAGCATTTTTGCCAAAATAATTTTTAAAAAATAACAATATACTCTTTTGTACAAAAGTTCAACACGGAACATTTTTACATATTCTGTAAAAAAAAAACATGCACTTTAGAAAAAAATCACTGAAACTCTGACAAACCCTAATAACAGTGCAGCAAACACTGCTGCTATGGTAATTATTTCTGTCTCTCTGCCCATTCCTTCCCATTGTTTCTGATTTTCAAGAATGTCCTCTCATTAACGCTGTCAGATTTCCCTTCTCCTCAGTACATTTTCATTATCTGTGAATGGGATGTGAAAATGAAAGTTTCCTGTCATATTTTTAAAGCAATAATTGAGCCTTCTATTATACTTCCTGCCCAAACCACTGAAGAGAGAATGTTCAGCTCTTCCCTGTCATGTTCACAGGGTGTTTTAACTCTGTGTTGACTAGTGGATAGCTATAAGCTGTAAGCAGTTAGAAAAAGGGGATTTTTTTTAATTTTGGAGAGACAAAGGGGATGTATCTGGAAAATTGGGTATTTTTCCAGCAAGGAGCACAGGAACAAAAGCCCAGTCACATTTCAGTTAAAGCAGCATAAGGAGGGATTTCATGCACCTCTGGCTGTATCGAAGCTGGGCTGCTAATCACTAACTTGTTCCCTCCACATGAGTAAGTGGTCCCCATCCTTGGAGCAGAATTTCCCCCAGCTGCTCTCCTGTGTGCAACAACAGCGTTAGCCCTCAGGGCTGCATGCTCACCGCAATCCCAGCCCGGTGTACTTTCCCAAGTTTCAGGGAACAATTGCTGTACGGCTTCTAAACATGCACGTGCAGGGAAAGGTCCAGCAGCAGCAGCCCCAGACCCGCCAACTGCTTCATCTTTGAGGAGCAGCACTAGCCCAGGCTTAGGCTGAACATGAAAAATGAATGCCTTGGTGGAGTCCTCTGTCCAAGTTGGGCTTGCCAAGGCAGACACATTGAGGTGCTGATGCATCCTGGCTCCAGAGAAGCCCCAGGGCTTTGTGGGGTTTGCTGTAAGGCAGAGCCTGATGCTCTAGAAGGGCAGTGCAGAGATGCTTGCACAGCCCTTTCCCTCAAGCTACTGCTGTTAATGGCTCCATTTCATCAGCTCCTACTTCAGCTGGAGTTGTGAAAGAAACTGCTATGTTTTCTGACCCAACTAGCAGCAAAAATAATGGAAATGACTTTGCCTTTGACTGCACATCTAGCCATGAGTAGGTATCTCCTGGTGTCTGGTGGGTGATGAAAAGGCACACTGCCTCCTGTGTTTGACATTCCTAGGGAAGCAGCTGAGTCCACAACACCTGACAGGACCGTGAGCAGTGTAGCTTCAGCAACGTCATCATACTGCCAAAAAACACTGCAAATGAGATGTGACTTGGCGTTTCTGGAGCTGATGCTAACAAATGCTGTACAGGTTGCGTCACGGTGAGCAGCCCAGTGACAATTAGTCCCCACAAACTGTAGCAAGCAGAGCCAGAGCATCAGGAGGTGCTATGGTAGGAAGAGAGGAAGGAGTCTATTTTCTCCTTGGCTTGTTCTAAGTGCTGTCAGTGAAATGGATGGGGACAAGGAAAGAGATTCAATTTGTCAGCTAAAATTGTTTAATTATCTGGTACATCTGCTGACTATTACATACAAAGAAATGCAAGGGATACTCCAGGGGCTCCCTTTGGAAAGCGGTCAGAAGAGCTATACCTCATAGCCATAATCATTGCCATCCTCAGTGCTCCTGCACACAGTCAGTCTTCTTCTTGGGCAGATGAAGAAAACAAAAATGAGACAAAATAAATGTTTGTAAAAGGAAAGGGATCCTCGCTCAATCTGCTTCACTATCTGCAGGGACTGGGACACCACTCGCCCTGGGTGGGAATGTGTAAGACTCTGTTGGGGCATCTTCTGTGCTCCTGTGATAGAGTGTGAAGCCCAGACCTGGCTGCTTTAGGGAACTGTAGCTTGTTCTCTATAACCATCAGAGAAATTAATGCCAGGGGTCTAACGAACTGTCAGCTGATGTTCTTTGCCTAAGTGAAATCTCTGCAATAGTTCTGGGGATATCTGGAGTGTCATGTCTGCTGCCATCCAGACGTGGGGAGCATGGGATAAGAGAAACTCACGGAGAAGGTTGGTCCAGTATTTTGAGCAGCCCCCAGGAACTGCTGCTCCCAGTGGGGCCAGGATATGGCACTATTGTAGATAGTCTAGTAAGAGCTGTTAATACAGACCAGAAGAAAGTAAGAAGTACAACTTTAGTGCAATAAGGGCAAGGAAAAACAAGAATTATTAAAACATGGATCCACACAGCAGGGAGAGAAAACTGAGAGTGGTCTATGCCAGGGAGATGGGGACTGACTATCTTAGGTTTGAGCTTGTGTTTCCTAGAAGGAAACTCATTGCTTTAATACTGAAAAAAAGCAGGGAGAAGAAATAATAATAATTAGAAAGCATATAATAGAGGTGATAATCATATTGTTTAGGCTGACTAGTCAAATGGAGCAAAAATGGCTTCTTTTCCTATGCTGCCAATGGCATGTTGGGCAGAACAACACTCCATCAAACCCACAGGAGTGCGTGGTGCTGGGTGGGACAGCAGCATGGCTAGCATAGAGCAGGAGAGGGACACCACCTTCCTTATCCATGTCATGTACAGCTGTGATACTTTGTCCTCACAGCAGAAATTTAGATGAGTGAGAGGCTCAGCTAGGAGATGGCAAAGCCAGGAGGGCCACCCTTCCTGGTGATGAGCCCCTGTGCATGTGACAGCAACGCACAGGGGCCTGATGGGGTGGTAAAAACATGGAGACACAGCATGGCACCCTACAGCATCCCACATCACCCCACGCACAGCCTGGCAGGCGGGATCTAACTGTACTTTGCTGTTGTCATCCAGAGCAGGGACAAGCTGCCCTTCTGGGAGAATGGGACAGGGTGGAAGGAGGCTTGGCAGAATGGCTGGCACGGCTACGACAACGAGCTTATGGACATGAGAGGCTTCTTCCTCGCATATGGGCCAGGTACAATGTCACCCCTCTCCGCTCCCCCTGCAGGTTCCTCCCTGACCTGGCAGGTCAGGACTCTGATGTGGCACCCTGCGACACCCAGAAATTACAAATAGATGGCAGGATTTCCTCACTACAGCTCCATGCCAGGAAGGTATCTAGCTCGGTATCTGTTTTATAGCTGGAGAAACAGGGCAGAGAGATGCGAAGGTATTTGGTCAGCCCCTCTCCAACGTCCCAGCGCAGTAACTCTATCCCTTTGCTCTATTATCCTAAATTTTGGCCTGAATTTTTAACTCTATTTGAAACACGTGAATTTTCCTTTTGTTGGTGTATTTGGACTCACTACCGCATTTTCATTACCACTTTCTTTGGGAAGGTTGCAGCATACCTCACCCACCTACCTGATGGGCAGATGCGAAACCCCTGGTTTCCACTTCATCAGGTTCTCTAAACACTGCTGAGCACCAGGCTGCCACTGCAGAGGGGAGTGAAGCAAAGCAGAATGTGCAATACAAGTATATCAGGCTATTAAATCTAGCAAGCACACACAATAAAGTAGCTCCTGTACATAATTTTAGAATAAAAGATAATGAATAAAAACTTTTTTTTTTTTTTGCTGAGCTATGTGGTCAGTTGTACACAGCCCAGCCTGCTGGGTAAGTCCTGCGAAAGGCAGAGGATCCCGTGCCCTGCAGCACCCCAAATTTCAGTAGCTGAGCACCCCAGATTTCAGTAGCTGAGCCCCAAGCCATATGATACCAACTCCTCTCTTTGCCTGTTTTCCCTGCAGATTTCCGATCCAACTTCCGAGCGCCTCCCATCAGATCCGTGGATGTTTACAACATCATGTGCAGCCTGGCAGGAATACAGCCGCTGCCCAACAATGGCTCCTGGTCCAGGGTGGAGTGCATGCTCCGAAACACGGCCCCCTTGGCACCACTCCTCCCGTGTGGCAGCTGCACCCTGGCACTAGCTCTGCTCGCCCTGTGTGCCGAGCAGATCTCCTTACTGTGATCCCCGAACAATGTCAGTCAGTGTCACCAGCAACTCCATCCTTCTTTCTTTTTTTTAAAGTTCTTTATTTGAATAATAGCTTCATTAATAGAGTGCTGTCCCCTGCTCCTCCATTGTGCTCCACAGGCGTGACTCTGACCCATCCGGCATTTACAGCGGTTATAACGTGAAGCCAGATTTTGTGCTGCTCACAGCTATGAAAGTCGCTGTCACCACTCTAGATCTACAGTACTGACAATGAGAGCAGAATCCCAGGCAGCCATCTGCAAAATTTTCTGGTGTGTGCACATGGAGATCTCTGAGCATCAAACGCATCTTACTCCAGCATCTTTAACCGAGAGGCTCACCCTGGCTCCTTGTACTGAGAAGCTGAGGGGTGGGGATAGACCTCTGTGCATTTAACTGGGTTATTTCTGGTTCACCCCTTCATCTCCAGCTCCATCACCAGCAGAGCCCCACCTTCTCCTTACAATGCCAACCAAACCCTGTCTATACCAACCCGTTCTTCAAAGAACCAAGCGCTTTGCTGAGTGATCACAATGCCAAGAGAGGTGGATCAGCAGGAGGGGAGTGAGAGCATCCTCCATCCATTCTCTCATCCTTTCTTTCTTCATTTTGCCCAAAGTAAGCCCTGGTCCTGCATGTCTCCAGAGCCAGCCTTTCCATGGACTGCAGCAGGGAGGGGGAGGGCTGGGAAAGGGGAGAGCGATAGAAATCCTCCACTTCCACAACAGGAGGAAAGTGAAAAGACATCTGGACACACAGGGGTCAGGAAAAAGTAAGATGAGGAAGCCTGGCATTTAACAGCCTCTCTGCTTTTCCTGGTGAAGATAATGTATCATCTGCTCAGGTTTGGGGGTTTTGTACCCAACTGTGTTTCTGAAGGTTTTTCAACACTAACTGCTACGCTCTTGCTCTCTACACCTCTGCCCAGCGAGCAACATATTCCCCTTTGTTCTGCAGCAGGGAGAGAAGTCTACGCTGATGGATCTCCCATCCTCTCAATTAATCCTAGTTAATATTTCCACCACAGGCTATCAAGCCCAAACAAAGCTGTAATAGTAAAGTCAAATAGCAGGAGAGGGTAGAGCTGTTGTTGGAGGTACATTTGAGAGTGCTCAGCGATTTTTCTGATATACCTCTGAACCAGGAGCTTTCAGTGACAAACTGTCTTTGGAAGGATTTAGGTCCCTCTCTATGCAAAATAAACCTCTAGGACTTACTATTCCTTTGGATCCAGAGCCAAGCACGATCCGGGTATGTGTGAAACAGTGCATTTAAGGGTGAAGGATTACACCGTGGAAAAAAAAAAACCAAACAAAAACCCAAACACCAAATTAAACTTGACAAAAGACTTCTCTAATAGCCGTAAAGATTTATGTAATGTGTTTTTAAAGCTCAAGTGAACCATCAAATCAATTGGGAAAAAAAAGGGAGAAAATCAGTCTTTGTTATTAGACTGTTGAGTATAAAAGGCAATTTAGTGCTTTCGAAGCATTTGCAGTTGCTGTAAAACAGGCACCTATTGTTCAGAGTTCCCTGTTGCTTTTTAATGGACCAGGCTCAATGAATTCACTGGAGCACGTTTTTAAAGAAAAAAAAAATTATCAGTATACAGGATATCCAAATGACTAAATTACCAAGTTTTGTTTGAAAAATCAACAGTTAGTGCCTGCTAATCCCTTCACAGCCTGCCATTTATTCTCTTAGAGTGAACAGAACCCAAGGTTCTCTCACAGAAGAAAAGGTCATAAAAGTAAGGGTTTATTCAGATTCTCAGTTACACAAGCAGAAATTGGAAATAACAAATCAGGTCCACTGAGTTGTTCTAGGGATGGGTCATGACACATGAAACCAACACTGATCCTCGTGAGTACTTTGTGTAACTCATTTTTGTCATTGTCCACATGCAAATACTACAGAGTAAATCTTCTAATTGCAATATAATTTGTTTTACCTTAATGAAAGCACTGTGTGGATGGCAATACACCTCGAAAGATACTTGATCTGTAAAAGGGAAATTTGATGGTAGACCTACAAGAAGCTCATTAGCTTCAGGAGAACTACAGTAGATTTTGAGAAGTTTCAAACAGAAAGAGGGTAGGTTTAGATTAGATATTAGGAAGAAATTCTTTACTGTGAGGGTGGTGAGACACTGGAACAGGTTGCCCAGGGAGTCTGTAGATGCCCCAGCACTGGATGTGTTCAAGCCCAGGTTGGATGGGACCTTGAGCAACCTGGTCTAGTGCAAGGTGTCTCTACCCATGGCAAGGGGGTTGGAACCAGATGATCTTTAAGGTACCTTCCAACCCAAACCATTCCATGATTCTGTGATTCATTCTAAGTGCATCTTTCTTCCTCAGAAGTGTACCTCTGAATCAGTTCACATTCTCATTCAAAAATCAAGTGTCTTGACTCTCGCCTATTTTTCTGTATGCTATGCAACGGAGGTGGGTGTATTTTAAAGCCTATTTCTGAATGATGTTTTTATACAATGACTGATTGTGAATGAGTGAATAATTCTAAGAACTGTGTTAGAAAAAATATGCATCTTTTTGTAAATACTGTAAGATTTTTGAAAAAAAAAAACCAAACCACAAACCCACTCCTGTAACACCTTGCCTTTCTTGTTTGATTGCTGCATCGAAGTGTGATAAACAGTGTTTGAAGCTTGTGCTGATTAATCATCAGAAGGATGAATGATAACATTGTTTAGAAATGGCAAAGTTGTCAGCATGTAAATTAGGGACATTAAATACATCACACCAGATACTGTAGGTTGTATACGCAGTCCTTTTTTCCAGATGTATTTCAATATTTAAACTTTTGAACACCCATCCAGGGACGCGTAATTCACACTAGCAAATGGACGTGGCAAAACGTTTTGCTCTCCTAAGAGCAAGCCCTGGATGTTCTCTCTGGACCTGCTTCTCCCAGCCCACCATGTTACCATCACATCAGCTGCTTGCCCAGAAGTCAGGTGCATTGTCACTGGTACCAAGGTTCAGTTGGTTTAGGCTTTCCAGAGCCCTCACGGTACACCCCACTTACCAGCACAAGACAGTGCAAACGGCAAGGAGACCTCAAAAACCAATACCAAGGGCTTCAAGGACAGGGGCTCTACTCCTGCTTTAAGCTCCAAGCTCCACAAACCAACAGCAATGTTCATGGAAGAGACTGATTCAACAGAAATGTCTCTAAACCTAGTCAGTGGAACTTACCTTGTTTTCCTTAACTGACCACAAGGATGGGGATGATAGAAGAGAAGCAGTGCAAGGTATACCAATGAGTCCTTTAATTCACAGCAGGAGTCCCTTTGAACTGGCAGCACCTCCAAGGTCTGCCCACACATGTTCCCTTTGTGTCCCATGAACATGGGCCACATGAACAGGAGGGTGCTGAAGGACTGCCTGCATGGGGACAGTGTGGGAATCAGTCTTAGCCAGCTACCCACAGTGGTGCCAATAATGGCAACTTCCCACCTAAATAAGACAATCCTTTTTTTATTCATGAGCTTGGTGGCCGTATAAATGGCATGGCTGGCCAGGGCTTCATGGATGAGCCCTCCAGCATCCCTCAGGATGCAGCCTGCATCGCCTACAGACTGCAGCCACACGGACACACATTCACGTTGGCCCAGACGCTAGCCAGAGCCTCCCGCAAGTACCAGGACTTCACAACTAAAAGGTGAATTAAAAGACTTTTGTGGTGCCAGCCACCTTCCTGGTCTCCTAACTGCTCAGTAGAAGTCAAAACATCCGTCAGATGTTAAACTCAACACCTTAAGGCGAGACGCAGACCCAATGTGCTCTGAGCACTGGGAAGTGAAAGGTATTGGAAAAGCTCCAGGTAACATTTCCTCCTCTTCCCTATAAGGCTGTGGCAGAGAGGGCAGGCAGCTGCAAATCCAGTGGGAATTTTTAAAGAAAACATGGCCTAATGAAGGGAAAAGTTTGAAACCCTCCTTTTTAGCACAATGAGTCTTTAACAGCTGCTTTGAAAGACAACTTTCACCTACATGGAAATATATTTTTTGTGTAGGTACTGAAATGTTTATGTTAAGGGAAGGTTATTGTAGAGTGCTCAGAAATTAGAACCTTTGAGAACTACAGCTGACTGGACACTAATTCTCGAGTTTCATACAGATGTTTATAGCTGTAGAGATTATTCTGATAAAATTTTAGTTAGATGGAAATCACTATGGACTTGCAACCTGGTATAACGTTACCTCAAATATGGCAAGTCTGTATCAACCACACTCTTTCTGCTCTACCAGCCCAATTTCATTAGAAAATTGCTGTGAGCTGCCAGGAGACCTGCCCTGGTCTCTCTCTAACCCTGCCTGGTAATGGTTTTACAGCTCTTCCTTCCAGTGTGAGGCGAATGCCTCGGAGCCATAGCAGCACACAGCAAGGCCGCTTTTTTCAATGGCTTCTACCAAGTTTCCTGGCTGGCTGGGAAGTGTCACCCACTGGGCGAGCAGATGAGCTCCCACTTTGGGGTAGAAGACATCCAGTAGCAGTAGCACTGAAATACCAGTACTTTCTCTGTGGGCTGGGCAGGCTGAGGAAAGGAGGCTGGAGCTTGGCCCTTGCCAGGGAAGGGCCCGATGGAACCTGGATGTGGAGATCTCACCACGTCCTGCTTTTATCATAGAATAGTTTCAGTTGGAAGGGGTGTTTAAAGGTTGTCCGGTCAAACATCCCTGCAGTGAGCAAGGACATCTTAAACTAGATCAGGTTGCTCAGAGCCCCATCAAGCCTGACCTTGAATGTTCCCAGGGATGGGGCCTCCACCACCTCTCTGGGCAACCTGTGTCAGTGTCTCACCACTCCCATTGTAAATAAAATTCTTCCTTATATCTAATCTAAATCTGCCCTCTTTCAGTTTAAAACCATTATCCCTTGTCCTGTCTCAACTGGCCCTGCTAAAAAGATTGTTCCCATCGAAAGGAATAGGCATCCTTTAAGTATGGAAAGGCCGCTGTGAGGTCTCCCTGGAGCTTTCCCTTCTCCAGCTGAACAACCCCAACTCTCTCAGCCTTTTTTCATAGGAGAGGTGTTCCAGCTCTTTAAATTTTGTGGCCCTCCTCTGGACCCGCTCCAACAGGCCCATGTGTCCTTCTCATGCTGAGGACCCCAGAGCTGGACGCAGTACTCCAGGTGGGGTCTCACCGGAGCAGAGGGGCAGAACCACCTCCCTCGACCCGCTG
>VZZY01022517.1:32158-81609 GCA_013400335.1 Eurystomus gularis
CTGCCGGCCGCCCGGGGCGGCGCAGGCCGCCGCAGGGTCCCGGTGCCCTCCCCCCCCGCAACTTCCCGCGGGCACCCTCTGCCCCGGAGGGGAGAAATCCGCAAAAAATGGGCAGATTTAAGTAGGCAGGGCTGGGGAGGAAGAAGTCGGTTAATTTTAGGCAGGAGGGTTGCAGCGAGCAAAGCAAGAATTGGGACTTTTCTTTCATCCTTCGTTTCTCATTGAAGCTTCTTCTCTTTCCCCCTTTCATTCCTCTTTCTCTTACCCTCAGCTCCGCGGCCCATTCCTCTTCGCGCACCGCCGAGGCTTTCCCGCACTCCTGCTGCCCCCGTGCAGTGTCCTGAGTAAGTGTCCTGAGTAAGCCTCCTGCCCTGCCTCCTCCTGCTTCTGCCCTAACTTCAGCAGGAGGGTGAGTGGCCTCAGAAGGACATGGGTGTTCACGTGGCCCTTAATGATCCTTGACAGGGGTCAGCTGGACAGACCTCCAAATACTGAGGACTTGGGCTGCGTTTAGAGCTGCTTTTGCTGTTAAAGTCCAGTTCCACTAGTGAGAAACAAAATGCACAAGCAAAAGAGGGGAGCAGAGGGTGGCAGGGATGAGCAACACAGTTCCCAGCTCCGTTACTTGCTCTCTACTCACAGCTTTGCTCTGGGTTAAATGCAGCACCCTCCGGTTAGGCTGTCCCAGTGGTGCAGCTCAGAAGGACTCTAAGCCTTCATCAGCTCAGGGGGACTCCGATTAAAGCAATAAAAGACAGCAAGGAGGCAGTGAGGAGGGCTCAGGAGCCTGGGCTGGGGCAGGGGAGACATGGTGCCCATGTCCAGCATGGATCAGGTCTTCGCTGAGCTCCAGGGCACTCCTTTCATTCCTCCCTTAGCCACAGCAAATGATCCATTTTAGTACCAGGACTGTAGCAGCCTTTGGGAGCAAGGGGCACCGATGTGTGCCCAGGAGCTGCCCCTGTGTCCTGTGCCGACAGATCGCAGGCGGCTGGCCTCCAAACGTCAGCATCATCCACTGGGACCGTGTGGGCATCTCCTGCGTGACCAATTTTCTGTGACTGTGGGAGTGAGCACTGACAGCTCTTGAGCAGCCTTCTGTTGTTCTCAAGGAATTAATAATACATTAAAACATTACTCAGCACTTACATATATTGCTTGGTGAATATTAATTAAGCCTTCAAAATCATCTGGAGACACTGGCATTGCTTCCTTGCCTGATAGAAAAAGGGAGGTTGAGATGGCAGCGGCTGCTCCCAAGGCTGCAGAGCACTGGCAGGGCTTGCAGGGAAGCAGCCGCAATCCCCACCAAATGCCTGGCCAACCTGCCACTCACACCATGCTGCCTTCATGCAAGGGCTCCCAGCCATGTAAATGTGTATAATTGAGCCACGTGTCCATAACAGGCAGTTCTGGCCTTTCTTCAGTGGTCCAATGTGCTGCTCAGCCTTCAATGCTAAAACAACCAGTGCACTGGCAATCAGTTTTGTGCTCAGGTTAGTTTTGCCCCTGCAGGCCATGGCCATACAAAATGACTCAGGAGGGGCCTGCTTCTGATTTCTGAGAGGAACCTCCCACCCTCTACATGACCCCTGGGCAGAAGGATGCTTTGGCCAATTCAAAATTAATTTTTAAAAAGTGCTTATTTACCTGCCCATCCATCCATCCACCCATCCATCCGTCTCTCCTTTGCTACTCCTTCCATATCTTCCCCATATTGGTGGCACTTTTGGGGACAAGACTGTTTCTGTCTTTGCCACAGATTTCAGCTTGTAGCTCACTGAGTGTCCATGAGGGCCCAAGGGATGGAAGAAGGTCAATCCATGCAGGGTAGGAGAGGGGTAATACTGACTGGCCATGTCCCTCACCTCACACACATCTCAGTTGAGAAGATGTAAGAGAGAGGGGAAAGCACCCCTTGCATAGCTGTGGAGGGCTTCTCCAAGGATGGATATAATAAGGAAACCACTTATGGCTTAAAAATAAGGTTTTAAAGCTGCCTTCCAATAGCAGCTGTGAAGTAAGACAAAAAAAAGCTAAATATTTTTTAAGGTGGAGTTCAAACAGTTTATGAGCTGCTTACTTACACTGCTGCAGGGGCTGGATGGGATGACCTGGAACATCCCCTCCTGCCTTAATCTCGACTGTTTTCTTATAGGAACAGTTTTGACAAAGAAAAATATCCTCCCCCCCCCCCAACAGAATAAACTTGAGAGGGCCCTGAGCTTTTTTTGAATTTCATACAGCCTCTTTCTACAAGAACAAATGAGATGAACAAACCCAAGTCCTACAGACAAGAAAGTATTTAATATCCATGATGTGGGGAGCTTTCCAGCAAGAAAATGACACTGCTTTATGCAGAAATATCTGAATGCAGCCTGTAAAGACCTGGCAATTAATCATGCATTTGAAGAAGTACAACACAGTCAGAGAGGCTGAATTTTAAAAGCTTGCTGCTCCAGTTTGGACAGTGACAAATTAAGGCCTATACAAAAGCAGGTGTGGCTCTTGAAGAAGCCCTCTGAGGGCAATTAAAGATGGGAAAGCAGCTGGTAAGTGTGCAGATGTGACAGCTAGAGCAGCTTAAATGAACACAGAGGAGGAGGATGGAACAATTAATGGTGTAGGAGCTGAGGCGAATGAAACAGGACCTGCTCTCTGAGGGGGTTGCTCCGTGGCAGGTGAAGGGCCTCATCACGTGGAATGGGCAAAGCTGTGACAGACACGTATCCCCAACACCCTGGAGAGCTGCCTTGCACCTGGCACAGATGGACCCCCCACTGAAGAACCCAACCCAACCCCACCAACCACAGGAACTGCTGCCCTGCGCATCCCGCAGCTTCCCCCAGTACCCAGGGGAGAGCTGCACTCAGGGCTATCTGAAGCTGATGGCCTGGGCACCTCTGAAAATGCCTGAGGCACCCCATGATGGAAAAACAAGTTGCTGAGGCTGAGGGTGGATTTTCCCAGATCAGCTCTAAGACCCAGGTCTGCTCTGATCCAACAAGCAATATCCAGCCAGGTGTCACGTATATTGCTTCCCCATTCCTGATCAGTTCACTATCTCCACTGTTTGCTGTTCTGAATCAGTCAAGAAACCAGTTCTTTTTCCCACTGAAAACACATAAAATAATTCAAATACATGTTAAATTATGAAGGCTCTGCAATTTGCCATCAGGGTTACCATTTAGGAAGTGTTAGCAGATTCCTAAGTAGTGCCATAAAAACAAATGAGCCAGAGCTCCTCATTCCATTTGGAAAAGGATGCCACCATGATTGTCATCACAATTTCTCTGTGCTGTTCCTCCCACATTTACTCCTACCCTGCCTACACCGCGCGGATGTGAGGTATCACTGGGATAGCACTTTGTAGAAATTACCTTCTAGCAAAGTGCAGGCTGGAGGTCTGGTCCCATTTGCCTTGTCAAAGTCTCTTCTTGCAAAGTAATTTGTTGATACAAATCTTTTTCCTGCTGTGAATTATATGGACTATTTCTCAGAAAAAGCTGTCAACACGGATTGCTATAGATGACTTCTTTGCTTTTTCTCCCCCCTTGTCCATAGGAAAGGTTTGTTTCTGCTAATGTTAAGCTTTGGCATACAACAATCCTGCCGGGAAGTTGAGCAGAATAATGTTTCATTTGAGGCTGCTGATAGCATGGCAGAGTTGACAAGGTCTTCACCAATTTCAACCTCTAAATAAAAAGAAAAAAATCTAGCAAAGAGCTGCTCAGCCCCTCACCTGTCTCTGTGAAACTGAATATTTAAGACACTTCTTTCTTGAAAAACATTTTCATTGGCCCTATTTCTAGCACGCTGTTGATGAAGCATGGGAAATTTTCTGTGTAAAAGCAATCCTCTTTCTGAAGACCCTGTTTGGCCTGACAGTTTCCATATTTAAAAAAAGCATCCTAAGACTGAACGATGGCTCTTATAATGAGCTCAGAATCCAGGGCCTCATCCAGGGAGGAGGGCCTCAACTGGCCAGTAACAAACTTGGCCTCAAAAAGCAGTCCTTGCCAAAAATCCTGCAGGAGTGGGAAAAGAGGCAACCAGAGAGAGCCATATACACAGCCTGAGGCTATACTGAGCCCACAAACAGCAGCTGCAGAGCAGAGACAGTCTCAGCCAGTGTTTTCCTTCTGCTTGAAGGAAGAAGAATGGGATAATTTGGAGCTGGAGGTAGGTAACCAAAGATAATATATACAATGAGTCTTATATAATGATGTGAAACCTTTCTGCATCCCCATTCCAGTTCTCAGTGACAGTCATGGCTAGAAACAGAGATGCCTCCAAGTGAAGTTCAAAAGGTTTCATATACTGATGTGGTAAAGGGAGCTAGCGCCAAAACTTCCCTGCCTCCAAGAAGGAGCACAAGGAGGAGCAATTGTTCGTGGCTTATCCATCTCCCTCCCATGATCTGTTGTGCCTGGAGACCACTGCCATGTGCAAACATCTGGGATGCATCACAGATCTTCTCCTGCTGGAGAGAGGGGATGTTTTTTTGAACACAAACTAAGCTTGGAGGTGCTTTGCAGCCTTTGCAAGGGAACAAACAGCAAGTCATTGCATGTATGATAGGAACAGAGGGAAAGAACAGAGAAGGTTTTAGTCCAATATGAGCATGGGAGCCTTGATGGTGAGCAACATCTTCACAAGCAGAAACCTCCTGTGCACAAGAGGAGGGAGGAAGGCTGATGTGTTGAGATAAGCAACTATGACATTTTAGTGGGCTGCCTGAGCAGAGGGGAAGACCACCAGGAGCGCTGAACACCTTGCTGCTTTAGCAAGCTGTACCTAGTTCCTACCTGAAGCGTGAAGGATGGCAAGTTGTTCTTCAGGCCTGGAGTTAACCAGGAGTATGAAGGGCCATTGCACTTGGGCAGCAGAGAGGGGGAGCACCCATGGCAGCAATGCCAGAAGGCAGGCCCTGCCAGGATCCCTCTCCATCCCTTCCCACAGGGCTTCTTCCAGAGTCCTACACCACTTGCAAATGGGGCACATCCAGTGGAGCCAGCCCTGGCTGCCCTCAGCAGCTGCACTGCATCTTGACTGCTGGCTAGGCATCGCTCAGGGACACAACATCCTTACGGCACAACCACAGACACATATCACAATATTACACTATTGGTTGCTCCTTATTTTAGGTCTGTATAAACCATGAAGGCAGGCATATGTGATTCCCCACCTCAGGTGACTTTTGGGAGCCCAGGATCCTTTGACCTCCATGTAATGTGAAGATTGCTTTCTTCTGTCTTGAGTTAACATCTTTCTTCGCAAAATGCTGGTCCCAACAGTAACCCGCCTGCTACTGAAGTATACCTTCATGTTCTCTGCCCTCTTTGAGTTTTCCTCTTTGTTTTAATAAAATCTCTCTAGTTTCTAAGCCCTGGTGCTCTCATTCCCTCATTCTCCTTCTAAGGAAAAGCATCTACCCTCCTTCTCTTCCCTCAAATTGCAGAGACCCCAACCTGGAAGAAATCTGGGCAGAAGCTGGTCGCCTGCTGACCCACCTGTTAATGAAGACTCACGCCAGGCTTGCACCACTGCCTGCATTATCCATGGCATAAGGCAGCAATCTTGAGACACAGAATTCACACACCACATGTCAGTATAGTCCAGAGATTATTTTCTTCTATTTTACCAAAAAATAAATGCCAACAGTTTTCCTTTTGTAGCTTGACATGTGGGACTAACTCAGTCACCCTGCTCCATCTTGAGACTGAAGCTGGTGGTCTCAACTGGCTGGACCTGATGATTAGTTGGACAAATATGGTGTCAAAAAGGCAGCTTCCTCCTCACCAACATCCCAAGCAGCTCATTTTTAGAAAGACAAACAGTTCTGAAGTCTGCAATGGGCTAAATATTTTAAGGCAATAGTCTTTTATTAGTTTCTGGTTCAAGGAAAGTCCACTCATCTCCAGGCGAACATTTTAAATGCAGCAAAAGAGCTTTTCAAAACTGTTTGTCATTCTGTAAGACTAGTTTTCTGGGAGGGTTTTTTTTTTTACTTCTGTCTCAAAAATAAGTGGGTTTCTCATTTTGTTTCTCCATACATGCTGTGATTTGGTGAAACTGTTATCTGCTGTCTAACAGGGAAGTATGAGAAATACTGTCTCTCCATACCAGGTTATAGGTAATAGTAAAACTGTAACATGTGAAGGGTCTACCTTTAAGGAGGAACAACAAATATATTGGCTGCCTTAGGTCTGAGGACACTTGAGTTTCTTTATTGAGAATGAATAATAAAACTCCAGGGTCTACTGGCAACTACTTATAAATAAAACACTATGGTTGGAAGATAAAATTACTTTCTTCAGAATGAAGAGGAGAAGACAGGATGCTAGGACTGCCTGTGCTGCTGGGGAGGGCTCTTGGGGGCTGCCAGCCTGCCAGGAGCAGGAGCCAAGGGATGGCAGAGCAACAAGAGAGCTAAGGAAGCTTTTTGGGTTTCCTCTCCTGCTGTGTGCGTTGGCCTTGTCTTTGCCTGCCATGGGACAAGGCATGTGGCCTGTGCTCTGCTCAGGGACCCTCTGTGGGCTTTTCACCTCTGTTCCTCAGGCTGGGCACCGGGGTGGCCTCGTGCACTTGCACCACAATGGACAATGTGGCCCCTGCCCCTCTCCTCCTCCCGTTGCCTCTCCTGACCGATGCTTCTGCCACAGACTTTGGCTGATGGCGAGAGCTCTGTCTCAAGCCAGTTTCCTGGGAAGTTTCAGGCAAGGTGCCTCAGCACTCCTTTACAAGCAAAGAACAAATACATTACATTTTCTAGGTGAAAAAAAAAAGAGAGAGGAAAAAGAAAAGTGTTTACTCTTTCACTGAGAAGCTCTGCCAGGACCTTGCCTTAGATGAAGGTTACAGCTGGCCCAGTTACAAGCATCTGAAAATCATCACCAGCCAGTGTCCAGCAGAAGCACATTAAACTGCAACAGCTGGATGATAACTAGGACTTCCCTGGCAGGTTCACTTTGGGCCAAAGCCAGAGGGAAATGCTAAAGGCAAGCGGCAGCAAAGGGCTGGGGCCCCGTGGTTCGACAGGGAGGGAGCTCATACTGGGGGCTGGGTTCAGGGCAACTGGGGTGGGCTGAGGAACTAGCTGGAAGGAGAAGTAGTGCAGAGGGAGGAGGGGGGGTCCTGCCACGGAGGCAAGGGCAGCATTCACCTGCCGTAGCCCAAAAGATAAATGCCTATCTCTGCTGTCCCTCCCCTGGTCATTGCCCACAATCCTAAGGTGCACTCAGCTCTGGGGTTTGCACTTCTGAGTCCTTAAGTTTGCAACCTTGATGGCACATATGTAGTGGTGTGCATGTGGTGGAGACCACAGCTATGTTCCAGTAGGAGGCTCCAGGTATGTGGGTCAGGGGACATTTGGATCCCTTTGATGCACAAGCAGCCCTGCAAAATTAATTGCCTAGGTTCTTGTTTTCCCAAAACCCAGCTAATAGGACCCAAAAGCGCATCTGTGGTGCAGAAGTTTCATCAGCAAGTGGTACAGCCTGCCTGTGTGAGACCATTCTGCAATAGGAACTGCAGCATGTTGAGCGTGGGCAACCAGGAGAGCCCTTGCTGGAGCACAGTCCCACTCGGAGCTGGTGCATGCTTTCACTTCTGCGCAAGGAAAGCCTACACAGATGGGAAAGCCCACTGGGTCCTGCTTGTTTTTGCACTACTGGTGCAAAGTTTGAATGCATTGGAAGCAGCTACTTCTACAGCTTTCTGCCAGACTGACCCTCTTTAGCACTTACTGGGCAACCAGGTCAATTTTACCAGCGACAAGCAGAGGGGCAACAGAGAGATGCAAAGAACCCAAAACAAAAGTCTCCAGGTTGCCCTAAGCAAGCAAGCAAGCAAATGATACGTAACTCCCTTGGCGTAGGCAAAGACACGCGGTAGATTTATTTGCTGTGTTTGCTTACTTTCAAATAGCTGGCTGTATAGGGTTAGGTTTTCTGTGCTTATTAAAATGAGACATAAGAAAAAAGATGTAAAAAAAAAAAAAGTACTGGGGATTTCCTGTTCCCAGTCCCCATTCATCACTTCTGTGACAGTTGAGCTAAAAATACTTTGTTAAACATAAGGACCTAAAGGCGTAGAAGGAAGCTGCTTACAAATGCAAGGTCAGCCATCTCAACAAAAAACGCTGGTGGCTATCAAAATCCCAGCATCTTTGACTCTGCTACAAAACTCTCCTCCCTTCATGTGCCAGCTGTGAACGAGAGCGCTGGAACAGTTGGCTCCCTCCTCGCAGTTTAGGAAAGGTTGCTAAGATGAGGCCATTTTCCTTGTAGCCATTCTGAGAAGCACAGCTGGATATTTTAAAAATTGCTTTTCTAAGCATTTATGTGGGGCCTTGCTTGTTGCTCTGAGGAAGACAAACGTGATGTGTTTTTCTGGCATTGTTTGGGGTTTTGGGTCTCCTCTTTGACCCCTCAAAGCACAGAGACACTGGGCAGAAAAGCATATATTCAAAAGAAGGAGCAGCAGTCAAAAGAAGAGAACAGAAGGGACTAAAAGCAGGGGCATATTTATATTTACACTCCTGAACTTCCTTTAAATCACAAACCTGCAACAGCACGGCTTGAAGGGAGGTGCTGACAGGAGCACTCATCTGAAGCAGCTGACCACCTTTTCTTCTCTGAGGTCTTTCTGATGAGCAGGGAGAGTGAAAAAGTGGAAGTAATGGAAGAGTGGGGAAAAGACGCTATAGGATTAGGATGGCATTTTGAGAAGGGACTGTGAGAAAGGGGAAGAGGACATCTCATGTCAAGTAATGTGTGGGAAAAAACTCAACCTGAAGGAGAATAAATGTCAAAAAGGAGGAGAAGAGGAGGAGATTCTGAGAGATGGAAAAAAAAGATAAAACAGAAGGAGGACATTATAGAAAAGAAGTTGGGAGGAGTTAAAAGCAGACTCTAACTAAGAGTTGAGAGGCTGATGGAGGGCAAGTCTGGAGAGAACTTTCAAAAATGTTATAGACATAAGTTATCTGTAGATACAGAAGGATGGAAACCTGCTGTTTTGACTCAGTGCCCCTAGATGTTTTAAGTATGTTACAGGCCACTTTTCACCAAAAAGATGTCACTTGCTTAAGATCTGCAGTTTACCGGTCAGCGGAATAAGTATAAAGAGAATTTGAGCCAGGTTTCTAAGCAAGTTTTAAAGCACAAGGTTTGGACAACAGTAGCTTCTTTCTAGATAACAATCAGACTAATCTATTGAACTAAAATACAAGCCAAACTGAAAGACAAACTGAAACAAAGCTCTCTGTGAGGGAGTGGTGCTTGCAAAGTTCTCCAGCAATACTGAAAAGGCCTTGAAAGTCTGATTCTGACCACCCTCCAAAATTGGCTTTACCTGTGCAAGGCACTAGGTCAGTGCTGGCATAAAGCCCTAACCAAACTCTGCCTGGCTTTGGCTTTTTATCACCCCTGTAATTCAAAATGCACAATTTCAAGGAAATGAGTTACTAAGGGACGAGATGGATGAATGGGAAACAGCAAAGACTACAAATAGCATAGTAGTAATATATACCACTAACAGGTGACAAGCCGGGGTGCTTATGACAGCACCTACTTCCAGTGGATGCTGCTTTGATTTTTATTGTGTAAATACTCATAGCTGACCTTGGCAAACAGCAGTTCTCAAGGCAAGACTCTGGCAAAGCTCCCGGACCCTAAACCGCCTCAAAACTTTCTTCCAGGTAGCGGTGAAGGGCAGGAAAATGGCATGTGCATGTTACATTGTCCGCTTGGACCTTTCCAATCAACTGCTGCCACAGTGTGGAAAAAAACATGAAAAAAAATTTTGAAGAATATGAAAAGAACTCCTTGCCCTTTCTCTTGAGTGTGTGCACCAGGTCCTCCTCTGTCTCAGAAGGATGGAGAGGGATCTGACACCTGTTGCTCTTGGCAGCCGGATGCCCTAATGGACTTCCGGCTGCCAGGAGCTTGGGTGCATCTCAGCTGAGTGCTCACACACTCATTGGGGATCACAGTGCCCCTGCACCTATCACCTTCACATTCAGTTCAAAACGGGATGCTTCAAAATTAGAAAATTTTCTCCCTTGTGCTCATACTAGAATGCCTGAGACCTTTCTTTTGCAAAGCATACAAGGACACAGCAAGTTTCGACTCTTGTTTTTCTGAGATTTCTGGTTTGCGGTGCAAGGCTTCCTAAGTGAGGGACAGAAACAGTGTGTTAAGTGGAAATGTATTTTCTCTAAAAACCACCGATAGGTGCAAAGAATCCACTTAAAACATATAACCAAATGTTATTTAATATCTTAAAAAGTAACACAATCCAAAATGGATATTTCACACAACACTACATAAACAACATGAACACAATATTACCATATGGAGGGACTTTCAAATATAGACTTACAAAAATCCCTGTCCTTTTTTTTCCTTTAAATTATTATACTAAGCATGACAAGTAATCATCATTTACAATATGGTACACTGACACAATAAAAACCATGTTACAAATGTGCTGTTATAAATCAGTAACGTTAGGGAAGACATTTCATGAACTGCAATTATTTCATATGAAATACTATACAATATAAACAGAACATCCATCTTGGATGACCTTTACAGCAACCAGAGACCAAGTAATTTTTAAATTTTTTTTTCAGTGCAAACACATTTATACAAGGCAGTCTTGGCTGCAAAACTCCCTTCTAACATACAGTAAGTCCCACTTGCATTTATTAACTCATTTAAACCTAATGCAACAACCACATTCAGTCACTCACAGAAAATTACCTGCAGAATTTTGATCCCTTTAAACTTAAGTCTCCTCCACATATAAAAGTAACATCTGTGCCAATTACTCCAAGGGCCCTCTCATAGTTCTGGGTGGGTATCCTTTGGGTGGCTCTAACCGCTATACAACATGAGGGCAGCGTATCGCACGGGAAATTGCCCTCCCAAGGTGGGAAACGCGCGGTGGCTGCCAGAGCATCCTGGCTGAGCGGCTCCATGTTTCACCAGGGATTCAACCCAGGCTGCCCTTCCAGAGCCAGGTGCGTGTGCGTGGCCTTCTGCTCCTTCTCTCTGCATTGAGCATTTCGGGGCGGGGGGAGGAACACGGAAACCCTCAGCTCAGATCTGAGCTTCAATGGAGTTAACGACCCATTCCCATCTCTGTCAGATCCGTGGGAGATCAGGGGTTACACCAGATTTACACCCGCACATTTGAAACCAACGTTTAGAGCGCCGCTATAAAAGAAGGGTGATCGTCCCGTTTTCTCCTAGCACCAGTGTGGCTTTCGGTGGGTCCACTGCATGCTTCTCATGCAGCAACGATGCACTTTACTTATGCTGGGGGGAACATTTTAGATATATACCTTTTTTTTTTTAAAAAGAATTTTGTAAAAAATAGAACTTTTCTCTCTAATACTGTACAGTTTTCTTCAGAAGAGCAAAGAGAATTGTAAACTGTGGGTGTGACGCCAGATTGGGAGTGCTATTTGCTTTCTCAGCACAACAATTTGATCAACTGTGTTGGGAAAAGCTCTGTGAAATGTACTTGAAAAGCAAAATTTTAATTAAAGTAACTACTTCTAGAACCACCACTGGCAGTACTCGTATGACTGAGAACTCAGCTGGTTTTGGCACTGCTAATCCAGGAGTCTCTGCAGGACCGCTAAATAGTTTCTGTCTTTCTTAAACCAACTGCATCAAAAGAACAACTTCAGAGCATAAACATGAAACACTTTGGTTAACTATTAAACTTACTCCAGTAACTTTAAGAAAATAACCAGTTAATAACTTAGTCTGCAGACTCTTAGCCTTTGCTTCTTCCAATGGTCCTGGACATAAAGTGTGGCCAGTGAGCTCTGCCCACCTCACCGGCGCGCGAGGCTTAGCTGGTACAAGTGCTTGGAGGCCCTCGGGCGAAAAGGCGCGTTTTCAGTGCAAAGTATTATCCATGTTTACGATGGCCTCTGAATTCTGGTTTGCTTGTTCTCTTTTCTAAACAGGACTACTGCTGGCAAGCACTTAGGCCATGGTTTTCATTAAAATATTTGTTTTCCAATACATTTTACCTTTTAAAGTTGAGTGAGCATTGTTTCGCATGTAAGAGACACTTTACAGTGGAGCAAGGAGTCAAATGGCTAATGATTTCTTGCAATTTTAAACTGAAATACTTAAAACGGCAAAATTAGCTCAGCTGACGGTTGTGTATTAATTTGCATCAGGATAATGGTCCTAGGTTTGCTGAAAGAGTTGTTCATAAATCGGGATTTGTATATAAATGTGATCTGCTTAGGTTCAACTGCCGCTTTCTTCCTTTGGTTTTTGGAAAAAAATCTTTCTTTCTTCCCTCTGAAAGGTGGCTTGTTGTAGCTGGCTACTTTTCAAAAGCCAGCTTCGTTTTTCTTGGAAACTCGCCCACGTTCTTCGAACAATAGGCACATATCTCAAGTAGGGACCCTAATACTGCTCCCAGCAAAGTCAGTTAAAGGCTGCTGGTAATTTCTATAGGAGCAAGCGTCTCAGGTGCACACAATTTAGAGAACAGAGTGCGTATCATTAGAGGAAGAGCTGTTTTAACACCCTCACCAGTTCAGAGAAACCATGACCTGATATGTTGACAAAGATGGAGGCAGAATAGGGTCCAAAGTTATTTGAAGGCTGCCAAGAAAATACCCAGAGTGTCTTCTGTTAAACCCCAAACTGTCAATCATATTTCACAGACTGTAGATGTTCCTAATTTGCTAAATTACAAATACATTTTCAAGTTCTACTAGGCAGAAACTTTAGCAGTAACTGGGGAGAGGATGGAAGGTTTCAGCCTCCCTTTCACTTTTATCCCAATTATGCAGCCTTGTCAAAGTCTTTAAGTGACTCATCTGAAAGCCAGATTTTTTATATTATAGAAGGAAATTGTGGCAATGGAAACATGATGACTTCATATGCAAGCATTGACACACAAGAGAACGCCATGACCTAATGCTTCAAAGTTTTAACCTTGCTTTGTACAATACACTTTTCATGTTGCTGCATTTCATCAAATTCATGGAGGTAGTTATATGTGTAAAAAAAATTACCATAAAAGTAACATGTTGTATTATAATAATACATATTAAGTGTGCAAAATGCCGACAGATTTGTGTTGACCCTTTACAGTTGAACACAACACAGATTCAACCTAATCTAACTCTGTAAACCTTTAAATTGATACATTAGAAGAAGAATGATAGATAAGCAACCATGTAATACAAGGCTATGATTTCATCAAAGGATTAGGGTGACATAAAGCACTCAAGCTCCACTCTTGTGGTTTTGTTACCAGAACCTCAAGATGGAATTTCCTTATATTCCATTGTTGATTTTAAAAGGAAATAAAAATAAAATTCAAGACTAGAACGTTTCTATTTGAAACTTCTGTTTACATTCCATATTCCAAGAGTCACATTAATATTGGTACAATGCCATGTCAACATTAATATGACATTTATGTTGTCTGCTGGTCTCTGGGAACTTCAGGAGATAACATACTATACAGTTTATAGGTATGTACTATCGCATTTTGTTGGAATTGTGTCTTCTGTACAACCAGCTGCCTGCATAAATTCTGATTAGTTTATGACAAACATATTCCCCAAAGGTAAAATTTGTTTTTGCTCTTCACATTTTAATACTGCCGTTAGTACTTCAGATCATCACTGTAAATTTTTTTATCGTTTCGACATTTTTATTTACTGAACTGATACATACTACTGGTGTCAGAGCTCATCTCAGAAACAAAATCACAGTCAGCCACTGCATAGTATATGACAATTCCCCCACAAAAACTCTGACTCTACAGTTCGCATGGAATAAGTACGGCTGGAGTTACATATCGAATAATAAGATGCGTCATGCAAAGCATTATATGGTAATTAGAGCACATCTTGGAAGGTATGATAAGGCAGAAGGCTAAAGGCCAAGTGACTTTGATAACCAACCAAAAGCACAATAATTTCCTCTATGTGCACTGAAAGGTCTTATTGCTCCTATGAAATGGAAATTATACACTGAAACCAAGGAAAACAGACCTCTGCATTGACTGGGTGTTCTTGACAGAACTGGAAACTGATGGTGTCCAGAGTTAGAAAGCCGTTGTAGATGAACTATATCCAACTGCGTAACATAAGGCTGAATCTTCAGAAAAGACTTCTGATGACAACAGAGAACATGAGTGAAGCTCAAACAGCTTTGCCTACAGAGTAATACATGTCACCAGAACCTGATGAAAATACTGGGTTTTAATATGTACAATTGGGTTTCATACCTGTGTACTACAAGAGCTAAACATCCCTTTTCTATGCAACAATTTGGGCTGTTGAACTTTTTAGTCTATTTGTTATTCTTCCACCAGTTCGTCTGTTCTGATAAAAAAAAAAAAAAAAAGATCTAAATTTGAAGTCAGTTTGTTGCACTACCAGGTTGCATGAGTAACCGAGCAGAATGTGACCTTATATGTAAAAATTACTCTTGGAGTTTAACTATCTTTAGAAGTTACTCTGCAATAATTAGCATAGTACTAATTACTTTTGAGCAACAGTGTAGGGGAGAGCAATTAGGCTATACTATACCTACAGAATTCCGATTTCTACTGCCAACCATGTGGACACATTTAATTTCTAGAAACTAGATATGTCCATAAAATGCTAAATTGCAAATAACATCCACTGAATAAAAAGGCCAGAAGTTTATAATTCTCTAAATTTTGTTCTCTGATAATCACTACAATGTATGCTATTTTTAATAGCCTAATTTAGGCACTCTTATTTAATAAGCTACATAAAATAGATTTATGTCCTTCCACTAGAAAGAAATCAATTCTTCAGGCCATACTTGTCATTTATATCATAAAGAATATTTTTGTTCCAAGAAATTAGTTATCCTGATTCCTATATTAATGGCAAGTTGCAATACCAGAAGTGACACAACAATTAGATTATCTTTTTAAAATACTTTATACTGAAGACATTTGTTATATTTTGTGTCACTCCACGTTGTGGCTCCATGACAGTTATAACTTTCCCTTCCCCCCCCCCCACTCCCCCCTCTACACAAAGGCCCACCACCTCACTTGTGACTATGGAAGGTCAAGTAGCAAGTCTCAGTAAGTAAACATCTCTCATACTTTTGAAACACAAAAGGAGAAACCATCTCCCTTCCCACCCTCCCTACTTAAGAAAAAAATCAAACCAAAACAACCCCCAAATCTCTTTTTACTCGCTTACACGGGTATTTGCAAAATTGTGTTACAAAAACGCACAGTGAAAATGACTGGTTAGTATTAATAATTCACAGATAGAGCTGAGGTCATCACTTGTCATGTTTGGCATTTTTTTCCTCATGGTGATCCTGGCTGGTTACTTTCAGCAGTGGCTCAGTTTTTGAAGTAAAAAATGATCAACTCTGCAGCAGAGTTTAGCCGCTGACCAGGGGCATCACACATCTGTGGCATTTTTTTAAAAATGAAGTTGGCAACTGCATGGACATTGAAAATGCAGATTACACTTACAGTGTCTAGACTTTCATATATGTGCTCAGTTACAATTAAGTGAAGCAAAAAGTGTACATATTTCCCTACTGCTATTCTGTTGCTACAGAGCCGCAAATGTGAAAAGCAATACCTTGAAATAAAGATTTCTTTGTTGCCCCTAGTCTACATAGCAGCACAGTTTAAGTAAACACCAAAACTGTGGTTGAGATGCTTTTTTGTTTTTCCCAAAAGATGTAAACATCAGTCCCAGTGTCGTAAACTTTGCTGCGTAGGATGAGACAGAAGATCTGAGGCAGGATGACTATCAGACACTAGTGACAGAAGCTTGCAGGCAGTTAGCAGGTTTCTGCAGTTTCTCAGCTTCACTTGTCGGTGGGTCTGCAGTGGCTCGGAAGTTGAACGTTGGGCCTGCGCCACCATGTGCAGGGCTCAGAGCAGGGTTCTGACGTCTGTTGCTTTCAACAATACTTGAAGTGTTGGATGCCAGGCTCTCACGAGTACTAGAATGGAAAAGAAATATATATACACACTCATATATGGCATGCCTATATACCTATCGACCAGACAGGAAAGGAGAATAGAGTGTTTTATAATAGGCTTCCTGTGTTTGTATGTAATGTCACATCAATGAACCATCTCATTTTGATGGTACCCATATGTTCCTCCAAAATGCATTCCAGAGGTACTCAGCAGGCATCATACTGTAACATGGGTATAGCACTAAGCAGAGCTGAAGCTGTCACACAAACTGTAAGCCAAGCCGGTATTGTGCATCTGGATTTTTCACCCGAGGAAATAGCTTCCATCTTGCACATGGAACATATTAATTTTCTTTCCTGACTGGCGTATTTTTGTGTAAAGTAATTCATCAACTCAGCTCTGTGACCAGGCAGAGCTAGGAGAGTAATCATGTAACACAGCCTCTTCTGTTGTCTCCTCTTCTACCTATGCCTTTGTACACAAAATATTAACTAAGAATGCTACTTTACATTAAACCCACAATGCTTCTCAACACCACACTTCCATTTTGCTTTGCAGCTGAGACAACTCCAACTTACAAGACACTGAGAAATCTCAACTGCCTGGTCTGTGATTACACCCTGAACAACCACCGGTGCTGCTATTTTATTCATAAAATGGACAATCTTCCTTTAGTTCTAACATATCATTTATCCATGGGAGTGACCGGACACTTAGCACTTTTAAAGACTAAGCCTTTTAATGATACATTATGAACACAGAGAAGCCTGTATTTTAGTCTACAGCTTTTAAAAAACTTGGCCAAGATACGCTAAGGCTCGTTTTACCACTACTACTCTTTTTGTTCTCTTTGCGCTCTTCATAATTTTTGATCTCGAAAACAATGTGATCCTGTGCAGAGAGAGAGATCTGGTTTTCTAATAGCCATGTGGCTCCTGGTTATGCATCCTTCACCCATAGCCCTACTTCTTTGCAAATTAACATCGCTACTTGCTATGGAGATGTTTACAGAATACATTGAGAGGACTGAAGGGGATTGTTAAATAAGCACTAGAAACAAAGATACTAATGACAGAGTTTCATAGTCAGTTTAAAGTCGACCTAAATTTACCTGCTACTGAAAGGGGCAGCTCTTGCCTGCCTTGTGTGGACCTGACCCTGCCACATGTTCCTGCTGCTTCCCTGATGCTGAGCCTTGCAGCCAGCCAGATCAGGGACCACTCTCAGTTAAATACTACCCCTAAGAAGAAGAAGAAGAAAAAAAAAAAAAAAAAAAAAAGATTAGTGCTAGCGCCAGGGGAAGAGTAGGAATGCACAGCTCTGGATGTGGCAGGGAAGAAACGTGTCATGTATGTGGCACAGGGGAAGGAAGAAACACCTTGTTTAGTTGTAGGGCAGATTTAAATCATCTTAAACGGATCTGAATCTGGAAAATCAATGATGTTTTTAGGAAAACTCCCACAGATCTTTTACATTTATCAAAAGGGTAGTGATCATCTTCCACCAATTACTGCCTTATTGTCAGTAGTTCCAAAGAGCTATGAAGGGTGATGCACGTTCTAAGAGATCTCTGTGAGCTGCAATGATGTATGGTGTACTTGTGTTGCTCAGTTGTTGATTCCCCTCCCTCTGCTTTTTAATGAAAATAGATGCAACCTTTGTTTTTCAGAGATCATTCAGTATTGTATCAGTCTTTATGGGACCACCAATTCCAGATCTTCAAACATTTCCTATTCTGACGTTACAAACTGACCATTACAACATGTATACAAAGACTCCAGCGAAAATTTTGCATGCAGAGTGATGCCATAACGAGCGCTTTCTTTAGGTGACGAAAGAGCAACAGTATTATATATAAGCTCTAAGAATAAAGGAATAAAATTAATATTGACAGCTAACATTTACTATATACAACTTGCATAAAAGCAATGAAAAAATTCTGTGAGGCCATTTTCCCCAGGGCGATGTGTTCATGATTTTCACACACAAAATACTTTCGAAGTCAAACAACCACTGCAAATCTCTTTAGCTACATGCTGTTTGTTATTGTTCTTTAAATGCTCCTTTTTTAAAATTTGTCACACTTTAAAAAACTTTTTCTTTCACAGTGTGGAACTGGTAATTTTGATCCCCCAAGCAACACTGGACACTTCAGTTTAAATGAAAAGACACCATCATATCTCACGAAGTCCAGAGTTACTACATCAGTGGAGGCTAGAAGCATATACCTGAGGAACATCACTACCTGTCTGTCTTGTTCTTATACTCCTCCCTTGGCATCTGCTAACGGACATTGTCAGGTCTAGGTGAATCTTACCAGATAGATGCTGGATGGCTTTTTTGTATTTCCTGGAAAAGGGCTGCAGAGTATCTTTTTTCTTATAACGTAGGAAAATATAACAGCACAGTAATTACAGCCAAAGGGCTGAATTCACGCTCAGCTTCATTTATTTTTACAGACTTATACTGAGGAGTGACCAAAACTCAGCAAAATCATCCAATTTAATGACCTTGATGCAAAGCTCATGAAAAAGCCTTTGAAATAGCCAGACTATACACTGGACTTACAAAACAAATACACAAGGAAACCCTACAGTATGCTCTTTTCTTTTTTTCTTCTCTTTTTAAAGCTTACTTTACATGGCCTTGCCAAAAAAAGACATTTGTTAATAAGTAAACAGTAAAATTAAAAAAAAGGTACATGTGTAACAGAATTCTTACTAAAAGCTGCTTGTCTGTTTCCCTTTTGATCTAAACAAAGTGTTATAGCAGCACTAAATCCAGCATGCTCGCCACATTCTGTTCTCTTGCTAGCTAAGAATTTTCGCTTTTGTGTAAATAATTAGGGAAGGAAATATCTGCCTTTCCATTAACCAGAAACGCAAGCCTGATATTCAGCTAGCACACAGCTGGCAAAACAGCAGTCCAAGAACTGATTTCAATCCAGTTGACATCCTGTCCTGGAGATGAAATGCACTCTGCAAAGTGAGACAGGCTGAACAAGAAGCAAACACCACCCTACACTCCCCCAGAAAAACTGACTGCAAGTATAGCACTTCAACTAAAAGAAGAGATAATACTTTAAAAACCCCCAGCAGTGCAAATAGCCTCATACAACAGTTGTGTCAGAAAGATGCCAACCATCTGCAGAACAATCAATAACAGAAACAAATTCAAAACCTTCTCAAGTTTCTTCTTTAAGCTGGACTTGGTGAATGTGGTACCATTTACTCAAATTATTTTTCAAATTTTCTACTCTGAAAAGTTATACATATGTTAAAATGTATAAATGTTAAAACCTGCTCTAGTTTGATAATCACTGCATGCTGCAGCAGGCCCAATAATTGCTGCCTTGTCATTAACATCAAGTGGGAGTAGCCATCAAATCCAAAGGAATTTAGTCCAGAATGACATGACTTTAACTGAAAATGAAATTTAGTCCTGTGTAGAAGCAGGAAATCGTTCACATGCCTTTCTGAGAGCCCTTGAAATAGATTTAAAAAAAAAAAAGTCATTCTGAGGAATAATGTAATTCTAAGGAACACCTTTTAAAAGGGAAAAAAAACCCAAACAAAACCAAAACAAAAAAACCGCAATAACAACAAAAAAAAACCCAAAACATTTTCTTTCACCTAATATAAATCCAGTCTTTGAGGTTTTATTTTTAAACACGGGCAATAAATAATTCAAGCTTAAGTAAGACACTGTAAGAGAATGACTATTATAAATTATTTCTGTGTTCTTAGAGTCATTGTTCTCAGCTCAGATGGGTTGCTATCCAGGGCAAACAAAACCAGTCAAGCTCCATTCTGGCACGGACCTAGGACCATCAAAGGTCAGAGAGGGAAGAAGGCTTGAGTAAGGATTCTTAACCTGGAAATGAAACCTTGTGAAATCTCCAGGGCAGGGAAAATACCAGCAACTCTGTCCTCCCTACACCTGTAAGACTCCTAGCATCCTAGCACACTGAGACTTCCATGATGTCTGAGATCGCTGGAATGGAAATGACTAACCTGCACCACCACACGCTAGTGTCTGGACACTTTTCTGAAGTATCTTAGGCAAGGCACCTCTCTCTCTGCTCATGCAGTGCTGGGTCACCTCTGAAGTTCAAATATTCTGAGCACTTCCAGCCTTGTGAGGGAGTAGCTGTTCCAGTCTCACCATTTTGGAATGGTGATGGATACTCTTCCAAAATTTTTCAAGAAAACAAATCAAAATCCCCAAACTCAAAACAACAATCATGTTTTGTATTTTTGGTCCGAGCCAAAGATCATGCCACCTACTCATGTCTAGTCTTCCAATTAGTCTTGTTGATGGTATCTTAGAGGGAAAGGGAAAGGGGGGAGTATGCAGGAGCTCATCCCTTCTATTCTGAATGCAAATGCAAGTTTAATACAGAAGAAAAAAAAATATACAGGGAAGTTTTCAGCGAACAGAAAATTAACTAATACAGAGTCAACGCTGCAAATGGTCACTGGTTGCTTATGGTATGGTGAGAAACCCACACACCTGAGCAGCATATTCCAGAGCTGTGGAAAACAGTCTGACAACACGTGAAATTCTTTAACATGGCCCTATGTTCTGCCACCAATATCACACACATATGTAACTATAAACAGAACTTTCTAGTCTGTAAAGCTGCAATGAATGTGACAGTCCTACCGTGGAGAGTTGAACCCGCTGTCCACAGTAATGCTGCTGCTGTCCATGCTGTCCAGGCGGGCTGAGTGGGTGGCTCTCTGGTTGTTGCTATTTTCTGTTTCCTTCGGCGTGAGAAGAGTAAGATTCTTCTCAAATTTTCGCTGCAGATCTCTCTCCTTTTCTCTCTCTAGGAGCCACTGCATCGTACCAACATCATCCCTGTTCTTTTCCTCCTCAGCATTTTTGTGGGTCCCTTCCTCTGAGTCGTCATCATCAGATACGTTGTAGTAGTCGAAGGAGGCCTCCTGGTTCCCAGTTGTCTCTTGCTGTCTCTGTGAAACAGGCGTGACTTGTGTGACTGAGGTTACTATCGCTTGTTCAAGTTTCTCACATCTGACTGGCAATGTGTCAGAAGGGGTCTTTTGATGGGGCTTTAGCAGGGGTGTGCTAGACTTATGGTAACTATTCACAGAAAGAGTGTTGTGCAGAGGTTTAAAGAGTGTATCCTTGCTAAATATTTCTTTCCTTTTATCAAGGCTGCTTGATTCAGCACTATGGTGTTGAACCAGCCGCCCATTTGCGATCACCTCTGGAGCTTGGCCAGCAACCGCTGAACCACTGCTTGGGCCCTTTGGGGACTCGTCTTTGTGCACCCCAGGCTCCCTAGCAATATGTTGAGACTGTCTTTCTGCAGGACTCATTTTTTTGAGCCCATCTGTCCCTGTCAGCGTATCATGATCCTCTTTATTCTTTCCCAGTGGTGATGGAGCAGTAAGCACAGTCTCGCTAGATGTGTTGCACTGAAAATAGTCATCAACTGCAGATTTTGTTGTGCAGGAGTTGAGCTCGCTATATGACGGCAAATTCTCTGTCGGCTTGCTTTGTTCCAACAGGCTACAAGAACTAGGGGTTTCTACACTGCCGCCAGCTATTTCAGGGATGCAAGTCTCTTTGTAGCTTGCAGATGAAATCAGAGCCCTTTGATGACTGAGTGACTGAGATGGCCTTAAGGTACTATCGTCAATGTAAGTTTGGCTAGTTGTTTGGTCATCTGGGCTACAGCCTTCACCTATATCTTCAGGTGTGCCTAAAGCAGCTGAGCCCAGAGGTCCCTTGGAGTTATCCATGGATCTAGACCTTTCTTTAGCCTTACTGGACCGCTCATTCCTCGATCTTCTATCCTGTGTATGGCTGTGGCTCCGATGGACCTTGGAGTGAGAGCTTCCTCTGGAAGGTTCAGGGAAAGGCATTTCAGTTCTTCTTTTGGCCAGCTCACCAGACACATCCCACTCTGGTGTCATGGGGAAGTGAGATTCAATCATGTTAGGATTGCTGTGCATTATAAAGTTATCTCCCTTGTGTTCTATTATATAACAGCCTTCCCGTGGGGATCGAGTTAAGGGATCATAGAACTCATACTCCCTTTCAGCAGGTATGTCCAAATGAGAGCCATCTGATGGGTCTCCTTTAGACACCCGAGTCTTGCTGTGTGACCTTGATTTCCCATGAGACTTTCTGTGGTTCCTGCTCTTTTTACTTCGTCCACTGTGGTGAGCTGAAGATCCTGCTTTGCTTCGTTGAGCTTTTTCTTCTTCAAGTTTCTTCATTAGTGCAGTGTGCCTCATGACATTTTCCACAGTCAAATCTGGGTTAATGCGCCTGATAATCTCCATTTCTACCTCTCTAGGTATAGTGGTAGGGGTGTCCTCATCCCTTAGCGGCCACTCCTCTGGAGGAAACTGGGCAGAGAAATTTGCCAACTGTTTTGTCTTGTCCTTCTTAAAACTTAATCGGAATAATTTGAGTCCGAATTTCTTAGACTGCTTTTCTACATCCTTAGGCTTTGTGAGTGTCTCTGCTTTGTAAGAAAAATTGACAGTACTTTTACTTTTCTCAGTAGGTGGGACCTGACATAATGAAGGAGGACAGTATGAGTCTTTACAGTCTTTTGCTGATTTCCTCTGTAGGGTAGATGCATGCATGCTGTGCATGTCTTCTCTGCAACAATGGCAGGAGTCGCAGTGGTTTTTGGGTAGTGTTCGGTCCCTGACGCATCCCGAGGCAGAAGGAGTTACAGTTCCTTGTTGCGGAGAGGTACATTGAGACCTGTCAGGTATCCTCTCATCCAAATGGTACCATTTACTGTTAGTTCTTATGAGAGATGGTGTTATAAAGTAAGTCTGCGGGGTTACAATGAAATAACCATCCGGAGTTGGGTATATTTTCCTCTCTCGTACAAGCATATTCAAGGTATGTCGAAGGATTTCTGGACTAGGTGTTGGAACTCCTAGAAACGACAGTAAACACATATCATGGACTGCATAAAACCATGCAGGACTCTCTGGCTCCCCCCTCCCCAACAAAAATCTGATTTTTCCAATATGCAAGCTGGAATATGCTGAACAAACAACTCCAGTAAAGCACTTTGTTAGGCATTCTTTTATCTGTTTGTTTTTCCACTTATCTCCTACACTTCAGACACATCAATTATTAATTAAATAAAAAGGAGGCCATTAATGGAGTGTTAAAAAAAAAAAAAAAGGAAATACCTTCTAGTCACTTCCATTGTGCAGGTGACCTTAAGCTACAAGATGGAATCACTGGGAATCAAAGGGTGTCATGGAAAACATTTCACTTTTATTCTTCCTCCAACTAAATATTTATATCCCAATTTACCAGAGCTATTTATTATAATGTCCAGTCCCATATAAAAGAGTGGTTATTTATTACTTTGGATGCCTAAGTTGTTTTTCCACAGAAGAATACTATACAAAAAAAACCCACAACCCACCAAAATTCCCCCTAACTGCCTCCTTATCAAAAACTTGATTGAACTGATTTGCTCTCCCATTAAAATATATTTCAGCTACAGCAGCTGCTCCAAAAAAAAAGACCTGCCTTGAATGACACAGTTCATCTTACCCAAAGAGACTTTTACAGTATGCTGGAAGTTACAGATTTAGCTTCTAAAAATTTGCTTCTCAGAGTTCCTTGCCTTTCATGTGACACTACCTAAGTGCATATATCACATACTGAGAGAGGGACAAGTATGACAACACTGCATCACTGCCACATTAGCCACTTGGTAGCCTTGGCATTGTGAGCCTGGCCCTTCCCACTACCAGTACTCCTGCTGGGTTCAGTGGTGCAAGACCAAGTCTTCAATACTTTATTAGATAAAAAACCAAGTTAGCACGCTGTGCATAGAAGTAAGTTCCACCTAGAGCTAAGGAAACAAGAGATTTAGTTCACAGGCTAGTTTAAAAAAACCCAAACTCTTTATTTGAATAAGAAGTAAAAATACTTCAAAATTTTCAGTGGGAAAAAAGCTAATGATGGGTACTGACCCGGTTTACATTTTTAGAACTACAGACCTTTTTTTTTTTCAGAAGTTCAGATAATTTTAAACTAAAAATTTAATATTATTTGGTCTGGGTCTTAGTTTTCTTTTCAACAAAAATAATTTAGGAAAAAAATAGAATCAGAGTGACTTAGGTTAGAAGGAACCTCATTAAGTCATCTGGTCAACATTCCTACTCATAGCCAGGCCACATTAGATCAGGTTGGTGAGGGCCTTGTCAAGTTAAACTCTGACTATCTTCAAGAAAGTCCACGGAATCATGCATGTAAAAACATTACAACGACGTATATGCTTTTTACAAAAATACTTCACAGAAAAATCTCCACCATGTGTACCTGCCACAAACACGTATCTTCAGTAGCACATAGTGTCTGGTCACCAACTCCTCGCCCACATGTCAAAGGCTGGAGCCTGCAAGCTCAGTGATCTCCTTGTGTTGGCAAACATGAGGATGATAGCAAAGGCTCTGGCACTATGGCCAACATCCCAACATAAGATAAGCAACAAGAAATAGAGAAGTTGTACTAGTTCCTTAACTCACCCTCTTCCTTGCTACTGGGCTGCAGACAACATTGTAAGTATTCTTATGTCTGGCTTTGAATGTTGTTTGAATTTAGAGACAAGACCATACTGCTCACATCCAGTAATATCTGTAACTAAAAATCTTACAATGGAAACAGCAAAGTGTTAGGAATAACACGGACACATGAGTGAAAGCAGTTACAACAGAGAAGGTGCCAGGGAGAAGAACATGGGGGCAGTAAATATATTTCATGCACAGTCCACAGAGCTGAGAGATTGGGGTCAATCCAGACACAGGAAGTAAAAGAGGCAAAGAAAGGACATAATTTGAAAGAATACATGAGACTGAAAATCGGAAGCAATACGCAAATGAAATGGAGACTCAGAAACGTGCATTTTCTCTCCTTTTATATGATAATCCTAGAGAGAGTAACAAAGACCCCAGAATTGCTGGATGAACAAACATGCCAGAAACAGCAACAGATGGGAAAAGCTGAAATCCAGAGAGCTGGGGGGGAAAAAGGACTACCCCTCCCTAGGCCAGAGTCCTGGATCTCTCTGGATTGAAGTAAACAACATACTGAGCTTCCTCTGGATTGTGAGGCAGTGGCAAAAACCGGTAAGGGTGCTCTCTGCATGAGCTTTCAGTAAAGCACAGGAACACAGAGAGTGATCACAATTCCTGTATCAACCAGTGGTTGTCATCTAACCTCTTCTTTCCTGCGATGGAGCTGCTTATGTCTGCTTGGGTAACACCACCCCTTTTACATTATGCCTTGTATCACCACAAGAAGTGGATGACCCCAAACTCAAGCTCATGCGCTTCTCCATCCTGTGCTGAAAATGCACTGCAGGGTCCAATCCTGGTCCAACTGGGATACACTTGCTGTGCAGCAGCCAATCTCTCTTCCTGCCTCTACAAGAACCTGCCTGATCCACTGCATTTTCCTGGAGCTTAGTAAATACCTCAACACATACCTACCTTTGTCTGGGAGAACTTGGTTCTTCATCCTTATTTTACTTAAAGACTTTTCTCAACAGACTGTTTCAAAAACATCAGAACAAAAACAAAAGGGAGGAACATTCTCCTAGGAGTTTACAGTAAAGTTAGGGAATGAGATTGAAATGGATCTTCTGATGCACACTAGCTTAGGCAAAAATGCACTGCAAATGCATGGTCAAAACAACAACATGTATTTTTCACCCTGTAAAGCATAATGACTAGGATGTGTTGTGTAAATGAGTCTCTAAGCACTGGATGCACAGTAGTTACATCAATTGGCTAAGTCCTGTGAATAGAGAATGTGCAGATAAACACCAAGGAAAATAAAAATTAGCATGCTTGGGCAGTCAATGATGCTGTAAAGTTAATTGTGTCAGCCTTCTCGCTGGAGGTAGAGACTATCACTTTTAGCACTCCCAGTATACAGAACATCCCTGTGGTTCACTAAGGCAGATGCAGATCCTTGGAGCTCAGCATTGCCAGTGAATGCTAGCTATATTTTTTGTTCAGATCTCTTTTAGGTACTTACAAAAGCAGAAACAGACCCAAACTCAAATTAGGCTTTGCTGCATTGTGGAAAGGAGCAAGGACACTACGCTGGCTCCCATTGTTGCTATTTTAATAACAGATTTCCTGGCTTTCTCAAAACTTTCCTCCTTACAGCAACTTGTCCCCATCATGTCTATACATAACCTACCTCACTGCATTCAGAAGTCTCCTTATGCTCTCCCTTCCTCCATTAAATAGGAACAAGAGGAAAAAGCCCAGTAGTCTAGAGACACTAGCATATAAAATATGGCATGACAGCAGTGGTGTTATTTAAGATTATGTAGTGGTTTAATAATTCAAACGCAGAAACTGTCTGGACACTGAATCATCAGACATGTACATTTTCTGCATCTCAAGAGAGTCTACTATGCCATCCACTGAGCTTCCAGACAGAAGATTATGTCTTGTTTGCTGCTCACAAAGAACACTGACCTAGAGTGAACTCAGTTAATGTAAGACACTTATTTTAAGTGCTACATATACATTTCACTTATTTAAAGAGTGAATAGTTATGAAGGTGAATGTCAGAGGAATTTGCCAGCTTCCAGAAAACTGTTCGCTTCAAAAGCGACCTAGTCCAATACACACGTACTTTCTACACTGAAATTTTGAACACCTTAAAATGACTTTAATAAGCACATGGACAATTTTTTTTTAAAAAAAGAAAAAAACCTTACTGAAGGCAGCATAGACTAAAGGCAGGTTCATACAGATAAGAGGGTCTGGCAGCCAAACACAGGAACAGAGGTTACATTCTTAGCTCCTTATAATGGATTTCAAAGATTTACATTTAATGTATGGGATTTAAACCATGGTCAATAAATTATAAAGTAGGGCTGTACAAACATCTCATTGTTTAAGTTAGAATAATGGAGGCACATGCAGCAGGAGCCCTCTTGCTTTTTTAAAAACGTGACAAATAACAAAAGCCACAAATAAGATGCGCATTATCATTACAAACTTTTTCAATAAAATAAATTCATGAAAAATACATCTGAAATAGTATTTAAATGGTGTTAAATCTGCTAAAATGATTTTCTCCTGAGCTGATGCTAAGGCTTAACAAGGGATAAAAGAAATACTCTGATTGGCTCATGAAATACTAGTTAAGGATGTGGAGTGGTTGCTATGTGATGTTATAAATAATTAGCATACCTTATTTCAGATAGAGCCATGGCCCAGATTTACGCCTGCACAATGGCTCAGCAAACTAGAGGGCTAGACTGCAAGTGTAAGATCCTGCACTGAGGAAAGAGGTTTATTATTCTTAGGCAGTTTGAGAATAGCATCTGTGGTCTTAGGAAATTTATACATGCCATGAAACGAGTGAAGCATCTGTTCATTAAAACACAAACAACACAGGCAGACAAGTGCTGCTACAGGATGAGATACAGAGGGGTTATGTGACAATGACAGATACGTCTACACTGGCAATGCTCTCCCCTCTCTCAGAGCAGCAGCCCCTAACTAGGAAAAATACACTATCAGAATATGGGAGGACATCAGGTATTTTAGAATAGCCACAGTGAACACAAGGGCTCAAAAAGCAACAGCCAATTTATGAAGAGTTTGGGCAGACAAGTGAAAACTATCACTCGGCACAAGAAGAGGTTCTGCTTATTGGGAAGGACAACATTTTTGGATAATCCACATACACCGAGAGAACATGTGTGCTTGCTATGTTAAATATATCACGACTGGGAGAGAAAGGCATTTCCCTAGAGAGCCGAAAAAGAATTGGCCAACAAAGGGTGGGTTTCCCCCCTGTCCCATAATTTTCTTTATGTTTTGGGACACAAGGTAGGAAAAACAAGGCTCTCCTTTTTTAAATCTCAGACTTGAGAAACACACGTTTCATGGCTAGTGGAAAAAAAGAGGCAGCAAAAGACTGTGTGCTGACTTGCCTCAGGCTTCTTCTGAGCAGAGTCTACAAAATAATCCAGCCTGTTGAATTATTTTTGATGTATAGTTCTGTCTAGCAAGAATAGAACAACGCACTAAGTCAACTGATAACCACGCTCCCAGCAAACCCAAGGGATGCCACCAATAAATTATCATTTCCACCATACAATAATGTTTATATAAAAATATTGATAGACTCATTGGAAAAATACTTGCAATCTGTGGAACTCCTCTAGTACATTTAGCTATATAGAAAACATGACTTGGAAAAAAAATAATCAAAATATATTAAACTGCAATTATAATTGTGAACCTTGCCTTCTTTGCATTCTATCTGTTACAACTTTTGCCACTATCTTCAAAATCAGGCAAGCATACTGAAGAAGACCTCTGATAAACAAAACTACTAATTGGGACAGAAAGCCAGTATTTACAAAATATACTTGCAGTACTTTTTCCTAAAGTGCAATTATTAAATGTCAGACAGAATTGCTTTTTCCAAACACAGCTCTCAATCCAGAATTGTATTTTACAAATCTTAGAACTTAGTTACAGCAAAAGCCATGTAACCTTCAAGGCTTTAAGTAACTCTTGCTCTGAAATGCAAGCAAAAAATTCAAGACATCAAAACATGGCTATGGTCAGGCTGCCTAGATGAGGCAGATGCATCGGTAGTTTTCCTACCAAAGCATTTTAATAAACTGGTTTTTACAGCTGTAAAAGAGGTACAACAGAGAAGTTTCTCAACTAATTTAGAGAACTGTAAACTCGGGCACAGAATCGTTAAACATCTTGCCCAGGATCATACGAAGCAAAAGTGAAGAAGTTGTGCTTTCTTGAGCAGTACACCTCTGCTCAGTGCTTTTACACCACACTTTTAAATGTCTCTACAAGATGCATTTTGCATGATTCACCAACTCCAGATACAGATTGCCAGCAGGGAAGCATATTCAAGAGTACATTCTTAATATAGGTTTCCTTTTCTTGATGTTACAGTATCTTTAATCCAAGACATTTTCATTTTACCATTTAAAAAAAAATATCAAATGTTGTCAAGAATATATTCTGAATGGTACACCAGCATTTATGAACATAGCAAGTGTATCTATGGCTCTTCAAATCTTTCAGTCATGGAGAGAATTGTCAAGTTAAAAAAAAAAAAAAGAAAGAAAGAAAGATTTAAAGATTTTTCAAGAAATGGCAATACAAAGGCAAAAGCCAGAACTGTGTCCAAGAAGGCTCTGAAAACCCCTGGAATCCAGGCTGACAACCTCCTTTCAGTTTAAATATAACCTCTCCCTGACGCAGGCACATCACTGTCACTGGACTCTATTACTTGCTTCAGGCCACACCAGTTTTGAAAGCCTGTCCTGGATGAAGGAAGACACGCGGTATGGGGGGAACCTGCTCTTTAAGAAAGAATGCTCTACACAGAGACCTCCATGCAGATTGGACAATGACACTTGAACTGAATGAATGATGTCAACAGAGCTCTTATGAGTTAGCTTACAACTAGCTTGAAAGCCACAAGACAGAGTAAGTCTGCTCTGGCTAAGACTCATTTTGTTCTCTGTAACTACTAAAGAAGTCCCAAGCTCTTTTGACTATGATGACAAAGAAGGTTATTTTGTGAGAAAAATCAAACAAGCTTATTCTGATAATAGCCTGAAAGAGGAAACATGCCAATACAGTTTGCTTTTTAGTACCTCAAGGAATTTTAAGTATTTACCTAAAGTCAAGAATTAACTCTGCAAGATTAGAACAGTAAAGCTTCCCTTTTACTTTTGGGTAGCATCTCAGGATTAATCAATATTCCCATCCAGAACAGTGAACAAAAAGAGACTACCAAACACTGAAATTCCCTCTTTTAAGGAAACAAAAACGATAAGCAACCTTTTGGGTAGGGATTGGGGATTCTTTAACTGCCCTTTTACAGACATGCATCTATCTAATCAATAATTTATTAATGTCCAGTTACCTGGGAAGCAAGTTGTTAGGTGCTCCATTAGTGCTTCTTGTGTGACCTGTTTTCGGGCAGAGTTCATGGCTGAGATGGCCAGGCAAAGGATTTCCCCAAGTGGAATAAATTGTGACTGACTGATGGGAGACATGCTGATGGGTGATACATCACCTGTAAAAAGACAACAGATGTGCAATGAAGCATTTTGTTTAAAAATCTGCTCTTAGAACAAGGATGCAGAGATACAATTGGAGAAGATGTGCACAGCCCTGCAGTCATTATACCAAGATGGGGATAAAACTCTTACAATGGACAACCATCCAACAGCTTATTTCAAAATTTAGACTGGGTGAACTTTGGAAAAATGGGAGATACACACTATCCAAACAGCTTCTCAAAGGGTGCAATAGACAGATTCAGAAAAACACCAACAAATTAGCACTTATGGCTGCAAGGACTAGTGCCTGAATATCCTACTAGATAACTGCACAAACAAAATAGTTGCATATATTTCCCTGGACATAAAAGGGGAGATTTTATGGGTCATCTTATCTAGACCATGCTTTTGCCGAGAAAGATTGGCACAGATTATCCTTGAGGTCCCTTCCAAGCTGGTATTCTATGATTTCACTCCCGTTTCAAAGGCTACCAGTATGGATCACTCAACATCTTCACTTCATACAGTATTTTTTCTTAATGGTAACAAAGATCAGAAGAAAATGTTGCAAAGTTAATGAATATCATTTTCACTCAGCTGATAAAGTGCAGAACCCTCTTTAGAGGCACAAAGGCATCAAACACCTTAAGATTGATACCCTGAATAAATTTATCCTGGATCTACATGTCAAATATCTGTGGATGGACTACACATTTTTTAGAAAGTATGTTTTAATGGTTCCAAGACAGCTTGAAAAATAACTTGGTTGTAACTTTTCTCATATTGTCCTTTGAAATAATTCATTAACCCATACTTTAAAAAAATCACTGAAAGATCTTCAAAATGAAAGTTACAGAAGAAATTACAATTTGATAATACAAATACACATATACATATACATGTGCATTTTAACATACTTTATATAAATACAGAAATGCTTTCAGATTCTGCTCTGTACCTTCTTCTTAAAGTGGTAACAGTTCCCCAATAATCTCAAATAGAGGGAAGCAGCAGACTAACAGATTTCCTTTGCCAGTGGAAAAGGAATCATAAAGAGTAACAGAACAACAATAATAAAGAATGATAAAGAGACAGAACAAGAGGTGCTTGACTACAAATCCTTTTCTGGCCACGGGTCAGTCAATAGCCAGGGATTAAGTTTTACCTGAGTGGCTCTGAAATCTCAGGAAAATCACCCTATTTCTGCTGTCACAAACAATACCTTATGATCAAATTAGGAATCAAATCACTGGAAATAAATTCAAATTCAAACTTTCCTCCAGAATTTAGAGGATCTAATGTTTGCCCTATTAATTTGATATTTCTATTATGTCTACTAAATAGGAACAGCAGTTTCTAAAACTGATTATCAAGACGCATTTAATCTTGCATTATACTCAGCACTTAAAAAAAAAGAAATAAAAAGACTTGGTGGGAGTACCAAATTGTGTAACTGCTTCAGCGAGACACATGAGCAATATTTTAAATACACCAGCTGTACAATCTGTTGTACAACAGTGACACACATTACCCAAGACACAACAATGATTTAAAATACACATTTGTGCTATGCTGTCTCCTGATTACTTCTCCTTAATCAGGCCTGTCCAGATCAATGCTGCAATCCCAGGACAGCAGCATTCTTCCAGCTTCAACACAGTGCACCCCTTATCTGACCAGAGAATGATGACTTCAAAATACAATATTTTCTCAACATTTTAAAAATTCATATACACCTGAAAAGTTCCTGCCACATGCTTTACAGACAATGGAAATCAAGAAGATTGTCAGCAGCTTACAGGGAAATGTGAGAGAGATGCTTTCACATGACTTGGGAGCAAACACCATTTGACTCCTCATCATTTGAGAATGGATAAACAACGTCACTGTTATTATATTAGTATACGATAATAGTTATACCTGCTGCCATCTTAAATTTGTTCATTGAGGAATCTTTGTAACCAGCCAGACACATAAAACTTTACCAACTTTGATAAACGGTCACCATGCACTTTGTGTTTATTTAAGTATTAGATTAATGTCTAAAAAGCATCAGAATTATGATAAGAATTATGCAGATTTAGCTAAGCATTTAAGAAATTACTGTCTTTCACACAGAGATTACCTGTGTCTTGGGTATCCTTGTGAGCACGACTAAATTCAGTTCAGTAAAATATCAAACAGATTGGCACACATTGGCCTCAGTTGAGGTTCAACCAGATCAGCTTCACTGGGCACTGAAATGGGCTCCCTTGGTAGCTTTACAGGCACTCAGGTGAAGGGCAGTAACTTCCTGAATTGTTTTACCTGGGTCAAAGACCTGGCAATTTCTTAAACCAAAGCACCGTGGCAAGAGTATCCCTGTGCCTACTCCCAGTCACGCACTCAGCCTGCCAGCTACGCAGGAGCCGGGATGGGAGAGCGGGAGGAAGAATTCTTTCCTTCCCTTGCACCCACAATGATCCACTCACGGCTAACCAGAATGATATTTAAGATGTAAGGAATGGGCTTTAATACCTAAATCAGCTTCCTGAAGTGGGAAAGGGACTCAAGGAGGGTTATACACAAAGCCCAGCAAGCACTGCTAATTTATGTAGGTTTGCTCTGCAGCCTCCCAGCTGCCCCGAGAGGGAAGCTTGGACAAGAACTCAAACCAGTTTCTCTGCTGGCCTCCAGGAACAGCCCATCCCTCTCCCCTCGCTGTCAAAAGCCTGCAGAGATCCACCTCTGGAATCGCTCCCAGTCAGAACTTGTTAACATAAAACTGGCTAAGTACAAGTTAAGAAATAATAAAGTTCATCCTGATTTTAGTAACCTTGCACCTTGTACAATTTTCACTTTCAAAGCATGGAAATGCTTTTCCACGTTAGTGTGCAGAAAACATCCTGTCTGCACATTTGATCCTTGGCACTTGGGCTCTTGTCAACAGAAACAAGCCAACAGATTCCACCAAAATATTAACTGTATTTCACATAACTCATCAATATAAAACAGTCAGTATCCGTTCCTTAATGTTAACACAATCTCTAGCAAAGCGTGCTATAGTTAGTATGCCAGGGTAAGATACAGCCCGCTTGCAAGTATCTGGGAGCTTAACAACCATTTCATTAACTATAAAAACAACTGTAACTGTCCATAAAATCATCATTTAAATGGCTTTAAATGCAATAGAAATGGCCAACAAATATTGGTTTATGTGAGAGTCTTTGTTTGGTAAGGGACTATCGCCAGCTAAGCTTTATTCTTTTCCCCTGAGTGCTTTTCAACCTTCTTCATTATGACAACGGAACCACTGTTTCACCTCTGTTGTGCCAGGATTACCTCCATAGCTTGCTGTCCATAACTGTCTGCTAGAGATAATTACTGGCTCTTGGCTTAAAAAGGCTAACATGTATCTGTAAAACTTTCAGCAGACCTAGTGATAGAAAGCCAAAATCTCCTCACTCAGGGAGGCTCTAATTTGCCAAGTTTTATCTTAACTATCCTGTGGCTCTGGGAAATTACAAGCACTCTGGGGTTATAGTTAAGTGGACAAACTTCCTTGATACACAACAACAGAAAATACTGTGTGTCTAAGATTTAATATAATGTATTAACATCAATTATGTGCATAAATACTGTTTAGCCTGTTAAACAGAAGGTTTGCTGCAACTTCTTTAGGAAAGACCTGCATAAAAAAATCAAATATGCTTTTCCTAATTTTTTTGAAGACCACATCACTTATACAAAACATCTAGCATATGGCTCCTGTTAGCTCTGACTGATGCTTGTCTCAAGCAGCTTTCCTTTAAAATCAAATTACTATCCTTGACTTTCATATGTTTATGTTTCCAATTAAATGAAAACTGCAGCTCAGAAAGCAATTTTCACCAGCTGACTGCATGTTTTATTTAAATATCATATATATAGATATAGATGTATAGTTTTAACTCTGTTTCTGCAGTGTCTTTTCATACTTTACAGAATTTCTAAAAAAAGTTTTCTACACTTCTTGTTTAAATCGGCACTTAATTTTAAAAAATGGCTAAGCACCTAACAAGCAATGAATAAGACTTGTCCTCATTTATGCCTTAGGGATTTGCAGCACTGCCCTGTGGGAAAAAACATAATTATTTATGTTACTTAGAACTAAGAATTACTTAGAACAAAAGATTATGCAGCACATAATATAAATACTTAGCCCCTACAGAGCACATTTCTTCAGTGGATTTCAAAACGTTCCAAAAAGTTGGGTAACCATAACTATCCTTATATACATACAGGTGAGAAAGTGATGGTCTGCAACAGAGACAGGAATGAGAATTCAGACATCCTGAACCCATACCAGCCAGAACCTTTCCTGTGCCAGTTTATCTACTGCCTCTGTTCTCTGAAAGTCTGGCTATCACCATCTTGGGAGAAAATGAGGTAGACTATATTCTGCACCATGTATCAGCAATTAAACTATCAACTACATACTCACAACTGAATTTTTATTAGTGACTCTACTGCTGCAAATAAGTGACCTGGAAGTCAAACTCCCTGTCTCATGAACTTTGCACGATGATTGCTTGAAAAATCACCTCTAGATTTATAAATGAAACCAATTCAGTACAGCCATTGTGAAGGAAAATTAAGGAAATTACAGTGCAAAGCCACACTATATTAGAATCTATACACACTATTTCCCTGAAATGGAGAAGATACCCTCTGATCACACTCTGCATCCCGTAAAATATAGGAAGCCAAAGCCTAGTTTCTCTTTTCCATCCAGCCTCTCAACATCTTTTTAACCTTTTGTTTCCTATGGATCAAGACAAACTTTAAACATGATTTTTAGCCCAGTTTCCACAGGAAATGAGGCTTGGACAATCACTGTGTGTGCGCGTGTGTGCCAAAGAGGTCGAGCCTCACTTGACAAGAGAGAATCTAAATGAGCGATTGCTGTGTATGCTCTACCCGCACAGAGCTTCAGGCATAGACACCTCTTAGTAGACAGGAGAGAATCCAGTCAAAAAACACTTGTCAAAGTAAATGACTTCACTACTTTTGCTGCTTACAGAACTACGTTATTAATCAGAAAACATCAAACTAGAGTACAGTAACTTCATGGCCCCTCATTATTATAGTGGTGGTTGCAACAGAAATACCCTACAATAAATATCTTGCCAACAGCCTGTTCTGGTCAACATTCGCCTATGACTTCACTCTGGAAAGAACTACAGAAAGGTCCTTTTCAAACAAAAGATATCTAACAAAACCAAAACTACTGGTAATGTGCAAAAAGAGGGCTCTTCAGCCTAGAATATTATCACTTTTTTTCAGAAATATTGTAAAGTGAAAAGCCTCTTGTACAGAAAAAAATAAAATTCAGATTTACTTAAAGAAGGGATAGATGCTGAAGATGTTACATGTCTGGCCTGAGTTACACATTACCCCTTTTTCCCTGGAATCCCAACATGACTGAATAATTCTAATTACAGACTAGCTACATAGATGTAGGAAACAAAACCTTACTACCTGAACTCACAACAATGATACATAATTGCCATTTTAAGCCAGACTGTTTCCATCTGATTACACAACAGAAGGGAGCAGGAAGAATATGCAGATTTCTATGCTGTTATCCAGATTACTCTGAAATATAGATCTGCACTAGCACACTAACACAGAAAAGAACACATTTTACTGGCAAAATCTGAAATAAAGAAAATTGGAAGGTTTGTTGCTTGTGTGTTCTCAGACATAGCTAAATCATCCTTTAAAACCACACTTCCTGGAGTATTTTATGAACAAAGCTGCAGGTAGTATTTACTAGACGGTTACACACCAGAGGACTGACAACAATATGGAAAAAAATACATTAAAGATTAGTCCATTCATTCCTGTTTAAGAGCAGCTTAAACAAAGGCTTGACAAATGCAGTACCACATGTTCGCTAACCAGCAAGCTCTTTCTGCACCTCTGAAATGCGTGCACACTAAAACAGACCTTCCCTTGCAGACACAGATCACGAACACTTCAAGAATGTGACTGGCAATGTGACCACACCAATTCTAGCCAGCCTGAAGAAAATACAGCAACCTTAAGAATGACCAATCATGCCCTCGAACAAAGTTCTAGTCCCTTGCCAGTTATTAACTTCAATCAAATAAACTGATCTTTTTAATCATTGTGACCCAGCTAAAATCACAATCTCAAGGTTCACTAAGTGGCATTAACTTTCAGAAATTGGTGCTAAGTTGTCCACAGTGAACAGACTTGTCTCATATTCATCTTGTGTATTTCCCGCGACTTAAATCCCCTTTTCTTTGTTGATGTCCTGTGGCCAGCTGCCTCTTGATCCAAAGTAATATCCCAGCACATGTTACAACTATGATCATAAAAAGTTTCTGCTGGAGCATGGAACTTTCCCAGAGGATTCAGTCGAGGAGATTCTGGTGGCATTGCTCATCCCACGAAGGAAGAGGGTGGGACTGTGTTTTTTTTTAATATATTGTGTGCTTTAGAATGTGCTTCTTCAAGAATATTTTTCAAATGCATCTTTTAATAAGTGTCTATGTCTATATTCCTGGCACACAATATGTTAAAAAAGGGGAACTTACCTGAACCCCTCTGGGCTAGTTCCATGCTCCAGCACAGTATCCAGAATAGGTGTCATGTAGCAACAGTGTGCATACTGGGGCTTTTATATTGCTGTTGAAGCTGGCTGGCTGCAGCATAGGTCAGTGCCACAGGACCTGAAAGAAGGAAAACAAAGCATGCTTTTAGGCAGTAATATACTGAACACCTACCTCTTAGAACAGGAATTAGGGGCTTCCAGAAAATAAAAAATAATGCAGTATCTATGCAGGTCCACTGAAAAGGAATGCTATTTCACACAATTCTCACATAAGCACGAGAAAAAAATGGTTAAGAAATGATGGGGGAGGTGGAGGCAGAGAATCTAAAAGGGACTGCAAATATCACTCCCACACAATGTTTTGAAAACATCTCTCTCCTTTTGCCCTATTTCCACAGAATGGCTGGAATCACAGTGTGACACCACCCCCTGTTTTGAAGGCACTCACAGTCTTCGCAAAGCACCTCTCCACTGCAGTGCCTCAGGATTCTGCAGTGTCACTCCTCTTCTCCCTGGCTCTCTGCAAAGTGAAGTCATAGGAATGGATCAGCCAACCTGACTTCTCACTACCCTGCCCAGAATCCTTTGTGAACTGAAATGAGTCATCGCTCTGAAAAAAATCCACGGCGCAACGTTCCAGGTTTCTCCCTACGTCTGCGCTGGCTTCTTTGTCTTTGAAACAAGTGCCTCTGCTTCTGGAACGGAGCCCAGCTGCATTGTACAGGATAACAAGCCAGCCTCATTAAGTGGACAAGAAAGCTATTTACATGCATTAGCAAAGACAAGTTAAAGCTTTAACCCCCTAGTCAAGACAAAAAATTTACCCCTAACATATCTTCCTGATGCAATACACAACCCCCCAGTGCACAAAACCACAAATGCACAGACGTATGTGCGCACACACACACACTTAGGAGCAATAAATTATTCACCAGGACACTTACCAGTTTTTACTCTATCAATTAAAAAGAAAGATTTACTCTCCTTTGTCAGTCCTGAAGAATGCCGCAGACCTGCACGTAAAACAGCTTTGCTGTACACTGGATCAAAGTTGTGCCGCTGCAAGCTGTTTATCAAAAAATTAGAAGCGGTGGACAAGTTCTTGCAAGCTCTGTTTTCATCATCCCATTCACCATTTCGGCTCACAACAAAGTGAGCCCTGAAACCATGCCAGACAGAAAATGTCAAACTGCTCCAAGTGCCGAGAGCCAGCGGAGCTGCTTCAGCTTCTGCTGCTACTGACAAAGAAGGTAATGCTCAGAACGAGGTCACTGTGTCAGGATCTTGCTCCCAGTGCTAGGTTTTCCTTTGCTTGGTGAAGATACGCTATGCTAAAGCATCAGGAAAACAGAGAATAAGAGGTAGGAATAGTGTGTGATGAGAGACAGATGCTGTTCTGGAGAAACGGTTTTAGTTGGTTGGGGATTTTCTTTTAAGAGAAGCAAATATTTTAGATTGTCTTTACTGCAAAAGAACTATTTCTAGTCATGATCTAGTCATCAAAATGAGAAGGCTGAAATGGAGAAGTGGAGGGGCAAACAAAAAAAGGAGTGCTGCCACAAAGTACTTCTTTTAAACGTTCCTGTATCCTAAGCACTCTGAAATAGTTTGAAGTATAGTAGGCACGTAATCTGTAAAATCCTGAAATCCAGCACTTTAGGACTCACCTGTGCTGGAACAGGTGGGTCTCTTACATTCTCCCCTAAATGAACACACCAGGTGTTTAGGGCTGAATGAAATACAAAGGTCACCACCTCCCTATGCTGCGAGCCTTTGCCTTACAACTACCCTGGCAGTGAGAGTCAAACTGAGACTAAAACAGGTCCATCTAAGTGTTTCAAGAGGACAAGTAAATAGCTGGGTTACACAACTAACAAACACCACTTTTGTTTACAGGTCTATGGAGACTGTTATGCAGCAAGGCCACATTACAAACAGGCTCATTTCCAAGCTTAAGGTAAGCTGGGTGCTCTGCTACACCTGTAGTTACGCAGTAGCCAAGATCTCAACATAAAAGCTGGAGTTTTGCTATACACAAGTTCATCAGTTTCTGTGTTCCCTGAAAGGCTTCATTCCAGGAAATCTTCCTTCAACTTTATAGGAGTTTTGCTTTCCCTGGGGCTGCAGGATCAGCTGCAAAGCCTCTAATGAATCCAACTTGGCATTTGCAATGTTTGGGTCCCCCGGGATCATCCTGCAGAAACTCAGGTGGTTTGTCTGCTAAGCCCACACCCACTACAGCAACAGAATTCATTCCAAAAAGAAAGATTTCTGTGGGCTTAAAAGTTAATCACAACAGGAACCTACCGAAAGAAAAAATGAGAGCTCCAATCTGCTTTTCCTTTTCACCAGATAACACTCATGTGAAGCTAAATAGCTGGTCTTGTGCATGCAGTACCGTTTTCACACACATCCACAAGTTCTTGCAGTAGTTGTCACGCTACTATCACCAAAGTTAAAATACTGGTGGAAGACAGATAAAGGTAATGCCACAACCCAAATACCCATTCTCTCTGATAAATTCCTCTAGCACCTGAACCCACATTATATACTTAGAATCAGCCTTACTACTCCGAACAGACTAATACAACTGCAAGTTCTTTGAGTGAGACAATTCCTCTTGCACAAATGATGCCCTAGAGACACCTACAATGTGCTGAGTGTGCACAAGTACCTAATGTGCACATACATCTCATGTGCACGTGCACCCAGGCATGCCTCAACCCTAATTCACCAGCTCCCAGCACCACCACACAGCCCTTTAAATCAGTATTAAGAACAGCAAGAAGTGCCTCACACCTCAAGCATAAGAGAGCAAAAAAGTGAACGGAGAGACCAGCAGTGAGGAAAATGTAAATGAGAACGTTTACAAGAGCTCAAGTCGATGGATAAACCAGTGCTGCCATCATCAGTGATGTTGCTGCAGTGTGACCTCACAAGAGGAAGGCCTAGCCAAAATAACACACGCACTTCCCAATCAAGGCAGCTACTCTGTTCCTTCATCCCACACCTCCCCCAGCACATGATAGAAGTTTGCACTGAAATAAAAGCTGCCTTATTGACAGTGTACGGCATGAATACACGATATACTTCTCTCTGTATAACTCCACACACGCATGTGCATCCAAATAGACCAGTGCAGAATACAGCATAGCCTGAGATCAATCTCCATCAAACACTGAGAAGGCAGATGATGTAAAGATCTCATTTTCTTCCTTTGCACAAGCATTGCGTTGGAGCTGAACACAGGCTCCTTTGTGAAGCTCCACATTAGCTTGCATACATCCTCGAGCCCTCGCGAGCCAGGGCTTGGGAATTGCTTCCTTTGCCACAGCCTTTTCACCACCACCAGAGGGAAACTCAAGAGGAAGAAAATAATGCTCAGACAGGAGGGGCTGGGGGGGGGGNAAGAACACTGCCAAAAGATGCCAAGAAGGCTATCAACAGCATGAGAAAATTCAGACTTGCTTGTACAAATTTCAGTGGATCCCAAATTTTGGAGGCTAAAATCAGCCATCAGTACTCAGCATTCAGAGTCTGTAGCTGCAAAGGCTATAGTCAACTACCATTATGATCACTTCTACAAGAACCAACTTCACAAAGTAGGAAGCTTCCTGTGGTGAACACTAGTGGGAATACAATCCATGAAGCCTGTGGCCCCAGAAGAAAGAAGACTAAGGAATATCAGAAAGATTCAAACTTATATTTAAGAAATCCCTTCATACTAAAAATTTGACGTATTAGTGCTCCATTAATAACAAATTACTTGCAGTATGCTAATAAGTTGCACTTGGCTTACCTGAACAAATCTCCTGGTTCTTTAAGAAATCACTTAAGAAAACACAAGAGGGAACATGATCAGGGTATTAAATTCAGCAATATCCCAACAAGTAATGCCCATCTGTTTTTGTGGTAATGTTGTCTAGGAGCTTAAATACTCCTCCTTTTTTCCCTCCTGCTGCTTACATCCCAATGTATTTGCAGAGAATGTACCATCTCTCCTTTGGGTCTCATTCCACTGGCTTTAAAACAAGCATGCTCTTTTAGTGTTCTTTCGATGTCTGCCCCTTCAGTCTTTCTAGGGGACCTACATTTACTCCAACTTCTGTAACTTTTATTTAAAAGCAACAACCAGAATTCTGCACCATATTCTAGTGCTCCAGCTAACCTCACACCCGCATCAGGCACAAGGAAACTGCAGTTTCCATTCCTTTACGGGAGATACCTTGCCCTCTATATAATAAGAATGAAACTTGGCTTCTTTTTTTCAGTTGTACTACATTGGTGGTTCACTGTCACCCATGACTGAGCAACTGGTTCCAGATATCTTTTTTTTTATGCTGCCTGGAAAGAATGAGTTTGAAATAAATATTCCTGGGTTTGACTCCCAAGACCATGATCTTGCCCATTACACTTTAACAGCTCACTCTGTGGACGATTAAGAACCTCTGACCATCCAGTTCTTATTTGTTATCCATTTTTTAAGCATCTCCACTTTATCATGTGCTGAAGAGTCACAAAAAGTAAAATTTAAAACAGGCAATACTTTAAAGGTTATCTAATGCAGGACAGAACCATAACCCTGTGCCACACTTGCTAACACAACAGCCCCGTAAACAGCATTTGGATGAACGCATCAAGACTCAACAGGAAAATCATAGCAACTCACAAAACCCGCTTCCCCAAGAGCCCAGTAGGTAAAACAATTGCCTTTTTAAAATTTGACTGCTAAAAGAGGCTTCTTTAAATCACAGCTCACTGGAAAGTATGTGACACTTTAAACCAGAAGAATTATCTAAGAGATTTTCTAGCTAGGACTATGAGATGGGAGGAGGGTTTTGGCATTGTTTTTGTTTTTTGGGTTGTTTTTTTTTTTTCCATAGAAACCTGTTACTATCAAATTATTTCAATTAATGTTAATGTTAAAGCTATATTGTCATCGACCACACCACCACCCCACCCCCTCAAAAATAAAGCCTGCCTGTTTCCTGGCAGCAAACAGTAAATGCAAGGAAAGACAGAAGCATTAAAAAAACCTGACACTAGAGGAGATTTGGCAAGAGAGAGTGAGCACATGAGAAACAAAAGAAAAAAAAACCCAAACAACCACCAAACAATTAAAAACCTAGACATTTTCCTTTAGGGTGGAAATTCTATAAAGGCAGAAGAAAATATTCCGTTACAAATTCTCCTGAAAGCATGGAACATGGCTGTTGAAACATAACAATCAGCCTGTCTTAGCCACATGTTCTTCACAATCCTCTTCAGTTTAGCCAGAACGCATTTTCAGTGTGGCTGGGGATGCTGCAGCAAATGTTCAGCAAGAGTCTAGTTGGCAGCTAAAATTCTTGAAAGGTGAAGGGATGATTAGCAATACAACCAAATGACACAGCACACCCTCTCTCATGTACACTGGCTGCTGTAACCATGGAAGGATTTTCATTCCGAAGATGATAACTGCGGTGGTTACAGCTTTTCAAACAAATAGCGATGACTGGCAGATAACTTCAGGTTAAAATAAGAACCTGCAACACTGAACACAAGTCCCATGGTACTGCAGCAGCCTTTAACAGCCCAGTTTTTCCTGGCTAGGAGAGAAACGATGGAAAGGCCAGGCATGGAATCAATTAAAATAGTGCCAAAGTGGTTTTAAAAAGAAAAGGTTAGACACTCCAAGGACTGAGCAGTTGAGGGTTTACTGGGTCATTTTTTTTTTCCCTGTGGTGGAAAGCGTAGTTTTCACTATGGCTAGAGTACATATAAGATGTACTTTAATACTTCCAAAATCAAAGCATCTTACACCCTAATATATGAAGCAGCTATACTAGGATATTCTGCCCCTGCTTTACCTGTGTAGATGTGATGGTCTCTGATTCCCATAGTGGCTCAAAATACTATCAAATTCTGTCCTTTGTTCTCCCCTGTCTGGGGACCAGCTGTGAGGATGGGAATAGGGAATGCCATGGCACAACAGCTCAGCAGTTCACCAAATCTGCAGTGCCTCTCTTATGCTGGTTGAGCATCTTGGAGGAAGCATGAGAAAACCAACTGCGCACACTGCAACTAGTGTATACTGCATCTTAAAGTGAAATGTCCTTCTTCCAGACAGAAACAGGTTTTTTTAGATCCTCAAGGACTGACAGGTTTGCATTTTTTCTCCCGATTACTGTCAGCAGAAGCAGCAAAAACTACCTCCCCAAATAAACAACAGTACCTGGAACCAAGAGTTCCAATTGACTAGATTAAATGTTTCCTCCTGTCCATTTCATATGGTTTTTGCTTCTTAATTTTATTAAGCACTTGTTTGATTACACAAAGCAGAAAACCAAAACCTACAACAGCATTTTACTATTATTACAGCTATAACACCTCCCTACTGCCTGCTCTTTTAATTTTTAAGTGAAATTTCAGGAACCTGAAGACCTCCCTGTACATGAGCCATAAAACCTAACAGGGCATCCAAAACAAGGATGAAATTAACAATTTCACAGACAGAGCTCTCTTGCGTGACTTCCTATGTATATCCCAATTTGCAGTCTCATGTTTAGATTTTTAATTACCAACCCCCCATCTAACACATTCCACTGACTCTGGCAACGTGCAGAACGTACTCCGAAAATATAAGGACACCTAACATTTAAGCATTATTTTTTCGATATTCACTACGTTGCCTTACACTATGTTGCTGATGTCAACTATTTTGCAGAATTGCTCAGCTGTTTTACTCAGCTGTCACCAGTGCCTTCTGAAGTCCTCCTCATCAGTCTTAATGAACCTGAACAACTGTGATCTGACAGGGTTACCACTTCATTATCTATTTCATCCTAGTGCCTAGTGCCTATTTCATTCCAGTGCCTAGTTAGGCACTGGAATGGACTGCCCAGAGAGGTGGTGGAGTCACCATCCCTGGAGGTGTTTAAAGAACGAATAGATGCAGTGCTTGAGGATATGGTGTAGTGGTTAGTGATGCTAGGAGAAGGTTGGACTTGACGACCCTGGAGGTCCTTTCCAACCATAACGATTCTGTGATTCAGATTTCTAATATAGCTATTGAAACTCAAAAGTTTGGTATTGATCCCTGCCACATAGAACACTGTTAACTCTTTCCAGAGACCAGAACCGGCCACTCTTTGTTCTCTGTAGTCTCAACTGAGCTCAATAAGACTTTTCTCTTGGACTTTCACCAGCAGTTACAAAGCACTAGAGCGTGCAAGACTCCTTGTGCTCCCCAAGTGTCGCTATGACCCAGTTTTCTGAAAGATGAGAGCACATAAAAATAGTTGTGTCTCTGCCCTCTTACGCAGTATAGAAACCCAAACCAGGAGATCAAGACTAGATTCCTGAAACTATCTCAGGAGCTGCTGATGAACTAAACTCACACTGAAATAAACCAAAATGCTATAAAAAAGAGAGAGATTTGGGATAATTTCTTGAACAAATGTGGCAAGAAACCACTGGATACAGAGAGAAAATCACATATAACAAAATGTTGAGATCAAAGCACAGGGGATGTATAAATCCAAGCACCAATTACATTTTATGCCATAGTAAGATAGTATTTTCTTAACACATATTAAATCAACAAAGTCATTCCTTAACTTGTCGCTATGTTGTCACTCCTTATTCTGGACCATAAGAAAAAAGGGCTTACAGTTACTGCCATATTCTTTCAATGAGCTACCCCACAGGCAGTACTTTTAACTCAGACCTTATCGGCACAAGGGCATATGACTCCAATTTAGAAGGGTAAAAAGCATCTCTGTCAGAGCCCGCTCTGCTTCAAAAGCATTTCTGATCATCAGCAAACACTGCTACGCATCTTGTGAAGGGGATGGTGCATGTCCCTCTCCTCACCTGGACACCCTCTTGGGGAGGCTGGAACTGCTGCACAAATTTGCCCTTGGAAACACCTACAGGGGATGTAAATAGCCCTAAAAGAATTTTTTAAAAAACCTCCTGTTCCTCCTGCCTGCTCAGTAGCTACAAGTTTTAGTTTTGAAGCGCTGATGTAGGAGGCTACTTAAAGAAAAACCTAGGCTATAAAGCTTGAATTAGCAGCAGTAGAAAATTGGAAGACAAAACCATGAAACAATATAGGTAAGTAAAAACATAGGAAAGGTTAGAAAGAAATGTGAGAAAAGAGATTATTTTTGTTTGATTCCTAAAGCAGGCAATGCAGCATATGTGATGTTAACGATGAAAGAAGTCTTGTTAAAAGAATCCAAATGCTTAGCAAGGCTAAACGGAAGCAGGAATAATAACCAAATGGTAAGAAATAAAATTAGTACCTCCAGCTGTAGGAAGGCTGGGAAAATATAAGGGCCTACAGGATTGCTGAAATAAGCAAAGTGGGTCCGGCTGCATGTAGCAGTGAAGAAGGAAGTGAACAAAAGGACAGTTGTTTTGTGAAGGCCGATCTGCATGTGCTCTGCATCCATTTGGTGCTTGCCTTTGTTTTGTTTTCTAGGCTGACCTTCACCCTATGCCACACAACGGATTCAATGTTCAAAGTCTTAGTTAAAAGCCTGAAAGAACAAACGTTTCATGCTGCAGCCCAGAGCCTGAGCCCAAGTGCCAGAGACCCAGCAGAGGGAGGATCCCCTGCAGCTCGGGCATGAGCCAGAGTGCCTGGCCTTGGCCAAGGGAACCTGCATCCTACAGCGCCTGTGAACAAGCCCTCCCAGTGTCTGGAACAGGCAGAACAGCTAAAAAGAAACATTTAGCTTTTCTCCAAAGGGTTGCTCCTAAGTTTCTGTGCTCAAGGAAGGATGGGAGCTTACAGGACAGTAAAGAAAGTTGAAAGCATATCAGTAGTGTGCATGCTAGTAAGGCACACGTGCAACATCACTCCACAGAGGGAGCATGCTAATGGATTGGGCAGTTTGAACCCAAACATGTAAAAGCAGTTAAGCATGTCATCACCCATACTGTCTTCAGAGGTGCTCTGCTGCTTTATGAGCTCTTCAAAACAGACATGCACATGTAGTTTCACTGAAAAAAGGTCTAATCCACAAGAACTTGAAAATGCGAGGCTGCCCAAAGCACAGCCTGCATGCCACGTGTGTTCTGCAAAGCCTCTACATGAGCCTTCCGATTTTTTTTTCCTTTAAATTGTGGTATTTTAATTCTGGTACTACATATAACTAAAGTATTGCAACGCAGACTTGTTATGCAGCATCCAGTTTGGTACACTCTCTGAACACAATCTGGGGAACATCTGTGTAACAGGGGTAAGATGGAACCTGAACTCAGGGCTTTGGTCTAAAAGGCTAGTTTACTGCTAGAATTATCTTGGTGTAATTATACCTATGTATATGTGTGTAATTAGACCCATGTAAATCCCCACTTATTCTGGAATACAAGCTCTTTTTAACCTGACTTAGTTTACCCAGCTTCCAAAAGTTGTATCAATGGAGACAGTTGTTGCACATGATTCTTCTAAATTCCTCTGTGTGACCTTTCATATCACACATTAAAAAAGTGAAAATTGAAAAAGGAATAATCAATAGTAAAATAAAATACTAATTTTATTAGAGGCACTAATAAGTCTTCCTGTTGTTCAATCATCTGCTCCCTAATGTTTTCCAAATGCAAATGTTAAAACAAAAGGAATTAACCTTTTCTTCTACTAATATTTTTCCTGGGTTCTGAAAGCTTCACTCTTGAAGAGTAGATAACCACTGACATTTAGAGTTGCAAGTACTATTTCTCTAAAGACTTCCTGTTACGGTCAAAGATAGAGATATTAAAGGAGCCAAATTTGTTCCCATGGCCATATGTTGTTCTAATAGTCACAGCTTGAGTTTCAACACTGATGTAGATTTGCACTTCCCTTTATCTCCATTGAGTGCTGCTGTACTCTCAGTACTTCTGAAAATCAGGACAGTTACTTAGGAGCCTAATTTTAGGCACTCATTTCTGGAACCTGGCATAAAAGCTCAGACTTGGACATGAAAACAATCCATGCACATAAGCTATTTGGGAATACCTGAAAGTCTTGGACACAATGCCTGAAATTAGGCATCTCCTTCATACTTCCATTTATAAAAAAGAGCCTAGAAGTCTGCTTTAGAGCATAAAGGTTTGAATGTGATTTACATGCCTTTTGCCTTGCTCCTGACCAACTTTTTTTCATGGGAATTTTGATTTAATTAGCATTTCCAAGAAAAGTTTTATGTTTGCAAAAATATATTCTCGAAGAAAAAGAAAAGAGGGATACAGAGTAAGGAGTTCTTGGTTTTAGAGAAGCTAATTCTAGTATTCGGAGTCATTTCCTCACTATGTCTTTGGAGACTTGAGGATGCAAAACCTTTGTGTAGCTTCCCAGTGACATCTTCCTTCTGATAACTTCTTTCAAGGGCAGTAGCAACCTTGCCAAACAATCACCACATATTTTCCCCTCATATGCAGCCTCTGACTATCATTCATCACCTATGCACGCAGACAGTATGCAAGCCTGCTTGCCAGATACTGCTCCTTAGAAAGTGCTTGCAGAACACCAGAAGTCCATGAACTCTCCCCTCAGGCCTCCAGAGAGTGGGCCATCTCCAACTATGGCTTCCCCCAGCAGTGAAGTCACAGTGCTGGCTTTGTGATATCACAGCATTCTCCGTAGCAACAGCCTATGAAGTCACAAATAAAGGATTATTACTTTGCTGCAGGATTAAGGGAACTAAGAAGCAGGTCTGTCAGGAAGATGGGTTTTACTTCAAATAATGGGAATTAGGAGAATGCTGAAAATAAATGGGCTGTAAATTGTCTTTGTCTGGCATGCGCTCTTTTTTCAATAATACTGTAAAATACGATACTGCTTTCTTTGACAGCTCCCAAGTAACTGAGTGAACTGCAGGCTGCCTCTTGAGCTATTACATGGAAGATGAATCCGGAAGCAACTTCTGTATCTTTTAACTCCTCAGTCATTTGATTTTGCAAGTGCAGACAGCAGTCAGCCCACTCTCCTCAAACTGTCTGCTGGTTAGTTTGTGCATAGGTGTTCAAAGCTGTCGGTAAGTTCCAGAAAGTGACAAAAAAAATAAAGCAGAAAAGGAAGTCTGGAAGCATCTTGCCTTATCCCACCTTACTGTTTAGGCAAGGATTTGTGAAGATGATTCCAAATCAGGAGTCTATGTCCCTGAAAGACTGGAAAACAAAACAAACAAACGTTCTAAGGTCCAGTGCTTTAAATACTTGTTTAAAATGCAAGAAACAGTGATTATTTAGGAGAACTTTCCTTATAAAATATACTTGCAGTCACAGAAATCTTTACTGCAAACATTACTGTTAGAATAAAACACTTGCACCAATTTCATTAGACTCTTAGCAGCTCATTTTTTTCAACACTATCTAGTTTACTCCTCAGTGAATATGCTGTTTAGAAGTTCTGTGAAATACAGAATTCCAGAACCTGTTTGAAACTATTCTAAAAGCTTTATCCTCCCACTTCTCCATGGAGTAAATCAAGAATGGAATCATAGAATGGTTTGGATTGGAAGGGACCAAGTTCCAACCCCCCTGCCATGGGCAGGGACACCTCCCACTAGACCAGGTTGCTCAAAGCCCCATTCAACCTAGTCTTGAACACATCCAGTGATGGAGCATCCACAATCTCCCTGGGCAACCTGTTCCAGTGACTCAAGACCCTCATACTGAAAAACCTCTTCCTTATATCTCACCTAAATATCCCCTTCTCCAGTTTAAAGCTATTACTCCTCATCCTATCACTACAAGCCCTTGTAAAACTTCCCAGCTTTCTTGTAGGACTTGAGCAGAAATACAGTCACCTGACAATGCTTCCTGGCTCCCCAAGGAACCACTGAGGTTTCCATGCAACTATCCATTGCACAAAGTAAAAGTTAATTGGACTTCAGCTTTTAAAGGCATTTGCAGTCCATCAAGGGAGGGGGAAATGAAAGGAAGGATGATACCAGGTGAGAACAGACTCATTACATTATTCACAGAAATCCTATGGCCCATGCATGCTTGCACATGAAAACACTCTTCCCCTGTTTTTGAAGTGATTGCCCACTTCTCCAGATGCCTGGCAATGCAGTCTGCCTGATGTCTGGGAACTAGCTACTGCAATACATAGGCTCATCTCACATGTGCAGCAGGTTCAACACATCAGGTGTACTATGCATGCAAAAATTAATCTGTCAGGGACTGTCCCAGATTTTAAGATTAAGATCTAAAAATCCTAAAACAGTCTGGTTTGCAATTTGCAACCCGAGCTGTGATGCAACCATAAAGCAGTTGTACCGTGTGAGAGCATCCTGCAACTTCAGGAAAATTCAGAGTGAGGGCTTACTTGCAGCTTACTGGAGCTGGAAGGAGAAGCTTCCAGCGTTATGAGCATAGGCACAAATACCAAATTCCGCTCTAGGACGGGAAGGAACCACTGGACAACTTTGCAGTAGCTGACCAAGACTTCACCTGCTAGTCTGGAAAATGTAAGCTGTATTTTGCAGCTGGACAACTGTTAAAAACGTTGAGAAGAAATAACATAGGCAGACTGATGAGAAGTTTCACGGTGTTTTAAATACTCTTTGAAATTCTGCAAGCTATTTCAAACGTCCCTCGTTTCTTGCCCTCCAGCAGCGGCAACAGGAAAGCCAAAGGAGGTGCTCAGCTACGCCGGATTTACTCGCTGTGCCGCGAACCTCTACAGCCGGAATTCCCGGCCTGCCGTCGCGGCGGAACCGAGCCGTGCCGTAAGGCGCTGGGGCCCTCCGACGCGCCGTGCGCTCACGTCAGGCCCGGCTGGAC